>OX419589.1:15753362-16001970 GCA_948473455.1 Teleiodes luculella
TTATTATAATTATTAAAATACACTTCCTGGTGATTTATTTCTTAAAAATAATATCGTGTAAATGTAGACACTCGCGTTCTCGGCACTCATTTAATCGAACACTAAATTTACTAATGACGGCTTTAAATGCGCCAGTGGAGTCGGTTTATTGGCGTAGACTTTAGATTTAAGATAACCCCATAGGAAAAAGTCTATAGGAGGTAAGTTAAACCAGTCTCTTAAAACTGTTTAACCCAATATCGAATGCGAGGAATGCTTGGCGCATCATTTAAGTGGCGAAAACGAGAACTGCAGAATTTTCTACGCGCTACAGTCGCCGAATCAGCGTTTTTGTAAAACTCTCGCACGCACAACACGCGGTCTGCTCCCGAGAAACACTCCATAGCAACTGAATTCCCAAGAGCCAGGCTACCGATTAACATAAACTCTGCGACCCACGGATACGTTGCGTTCACATTATATAATTATAATAATTATTAGCTTTCCGCCGCGGCTCCGCCCGCGTCTAACAATTTTTCCCGTGGGAATGAGGCATTTTCCCGCGGTATAAGCGCACGCCCCGCCGCTATACGCAACTTGTGGTAAAAGGTAACCTATGTTACTCAGGATGAATGTAGCTTTCTAAGAAAGAATTTAATACATGTTCACGAGTCAAAAATGTATGTTAACCCTCGATCTAAAATGTATCTAAATACTATCCAGCAATTACCGAATGCGTTGCGCTTCTTGTTGCGTTGACATTTACAATATACGGTATCTTTTATGCTATTCTGAAGAGGTTCTGTATAATTTTCCCAAGTTGTTTGTTCTAATGAGTGCCGCCACTCAGGTGCCTCTTTCTCCGATCACGTTGATTGAATTTCCATTAGCGTTTACATCTTTCATCAACGCTAACAAAGTAAGTGGATCTCTGTAAATCCGGGTTAAGATTGCTTTGTATATTTTTCTTTGGCAGTGAAAAATTCTCGTTCGAAACCGGTAAGTACCTACCTACAAGTCTATAAACGTTCCATTTTGTTTAAGCATAAAAAGAACGGAACCTTCTCAAGGACATTCTGAATTTACCAGTTTTAAATTAATAAAATTGTTTATTTTCTACATTAATAGAAAAGCAAGAAGCAGTAAAAGAAAAGTAAGGCTGGTTGGTAATAAACCGCTTTTTACTTTACTTTATTAGTTAATTTTCTACGACTGAGCCGACACGACCGAACAGATCCCATCTAGTAACCGAGTCAACAAATTTATCGTACCTAATCTAAAACTACGAAAAACATGCCGATAATTTATGTAGGTCACACGATAATTTGGGTAAGCTCCGGACTCCGGGCCTATGGAGAAACAATAGCTCAGCCCCTTTGCCCTCTGTAATTCGGTAATTTTGACCAACACCTAAACGTTTTTCGATCGCACATTACGCGGCGGAATTAGGAAGATAAATAAACGAGCCGATGTTTAAATCGTACGTCGTTTGAACCCGTAATTAGCCTTTTACGGAGGCAATAAATGCTGCGGTCGTAAGCGCCTGAACGGAAAATTTAGCAAACAACGTCGCTTCCTTGCTAACAAGATTTTGTCAGGTTAATAAAGTTTACAAGAGAAAAAAATAATTGCGAATTCATAACTTAACAAGCTTTAGTAGACCGTAGATAGACCAAAACAACTGACACAAGTTACAATGATAATTTGACATAGGTACTTAATATAATAATCAAAGAATACTTACTTATAAAATATAACTACATAGACCAAACAAAAAATGTTCAAAGTATTTATATTTAGGTGCATTGTAATTATTTACATCTATCGTAATTATTTCAACAATTTTATGGTATGAATAAACAGATCATTCATCCCTGTGGTCATTCATTGAAGTAAGTAAGTTAGATGCAATT
Organism: Teleiodes luculella; assembly: GCA_948473455.1. Taxonomy (NCBI): domain Eukaryota; kingdom Metazoa; phylum Arthropoda; class Insecta; order Lepidoptera; family Gelechiidae; genus Teleiodes; species Teleiodes luculella. Next base: position 15,755,255 of record OX419589.1, read on the forward strand.
TTTTTTTTTTGTAGTAGCAGGGTGGCAGGCATACTATTACCACAACCTGTGACACAACAAAACATTAAAAAAAATCCTATGTAATGTCAGTTTGACATTGACATTGCATTGACATAATATAATTATAATGTTGCCATATACATAGTTCTTTTGCACATTGTGCCAATTTTGCTTTTAATAATACCTAAAAATATTGATATTAACTTTAACGAATAGGTACCTTAACTAAAATGTTTTACATCACTTTAAATTGGGATAACGTGAAAAACTTAGAACATTACTGTTGTTTACAAACTATATCTTAATATGACACGATAAAATCTTCATTCGGCCGTCCAGTTACAAAATGATTCTGTAAATCTTCAAAATTAAACTAAGTCTGAATACTATTACATGTTATTTTATACTATTCCTCTTTGTCTAAAATAGTCTTATTGGATAAAAATTTACTTATAGCATCTTAATAAGCAGTAAGTTTAAACTTTCCGCCCCGTGGCTTCGCCCCCGTTTACAGTTTTTCCGTGGAAATTACATATTTTCTCGCGGTAAAAGCCAATGTCCTTCCATAAACTCAATTTTGTGTAAGTACCTACCTACCAAGTTTCATCAAAATCGCTTGAGTGGTTTAGGAGTGAAAGCGTAACAAATAGACAGACAGACAGATATTTAACGCATTTATAATATTAGTAGGGATTGTTTATGTTTTCACTTATTTTATTACCTGCTATTAAATGTGATGTTCCACGTGGCGGGTTTAATCTTTTTCGATTTGAAAAGTTTATGAGTTGCTTATTACAGGGATAATATTATGCATAACGTCCGTTCAAGTCCGGTGAAGCTTGATTGGTCGTACCTTTTCGACACAAGCATTAGGTCAATTCAAAAAAAAAAAAACTCATTACCGATCATTAGATCCCTTGCTCGTGGAACGTCACAAATGATCAGTGGTCCGTTTACGTTCCCGTGCAAATAAACCACATCTCTAGTGCGAATTGATTTTTTTCTTGGAACTACCCCGCCCGCGCCGCCACTGTAGCATACATAGCACGTAGTTTTTTTTATCTGGTCTACATACTACATCTACTACTACCTACCTAGGTAAGTAGTTAACCTGGCTTGCCTGCTTTAACTGCTTAACACAAACATAAGATAGTAATTTTTTAAAAAAAAGGTAGGTTTAGGTATTTTCATCTTTGTGCACATACTCGAAATAGCGAGATGGCAACACGAAAATTGACTTTGACATTTTGTTTTTGTTGTGTGTCGTCTGTCCATTCGTTTGATTCTATTTTCATTTTTCGCAAAAATGTGGAAAAAGCTGTTAAACACAGACTATTTTCTATTGTTCGGGAAAGGTTTAGAAGTATGTGTAACAAATTACTTATCAATATGGCGTGTACAGTTTACAGAAAATAGTTTCTTAACTTGTCTCAAGGTACGTGTTATAGGTTAGATTGTTGTTTATTTACAAAACAAAAAGAATGTTCTTAATTTCGAAGTTATGTTATAGGAAAGCAACTTTGGATTGGAGATGTGTGAGAAAGATCTCGTGAAGACAGGGACAACGGTGCTGACGAACCCTGAGAAGTTGAAGAATGTTCGCTTTGAGGAAGGTGACAATCTTCTCATAGTTACTCTCACCATGTCTATCGGCTGCCCATTTAGGCTGCAACTGAAGATGATGGAAGGCTCTAAGGAACTTGTATGTACCTATTTGTATTTATGTGTCCACTTTTTTTTTTTAATTGACGCTGTGTCCAAAAGGTACGACCAATCAAGCTTCACCGGACTTGTTAATGTCGACTTAAAATGTAAAGACATGGTCAGAGAGTCAACTTCAAGGCGGGTTTTCCTTTGAAGTCTTTCTTTAAAAGAAAGTTATGAAGTTGACTCTGTAACCTAAGAATCTGGTCATACACTTATGTGCCCTCACATACACTAAATTTTAAGTTGTGACTTGTGATCTTTAGATTTTTGTTTCACTTTCACATCTAAACAATTGAGCAGATTTGAATGAAAGTCAGTTTTAACCTTAGAAAAGCCAAAGGAATGTCTTTCAGGAGAGAGTGATCTTAAGAGGGCTCGGTATTCAAAGTTCATATCAATTTATACTAAAGGAAAGAATAATAACATCACACCCCAAGTGTATTTTTTCCTTACATTTTTGAGTAGTTGTTAATGTTTAGTTTTTCAGTAAAGTGACACTGCAACTGCTGAAGACTGTTCAGGACCTGCGAGCCAGCCAGCTGGAGCTCCGGGGAGAGTTGCAGAAGAAGGATAAAGAGATTGAGCAGTACAAGTGCGAGGGAGGAGAAATTGCATTAAGTAGGTACAGTTACCATATTATCTTTACAAATTCTTAGATTTTTCCATAGTAAAATTAAGTGTTTTTCTATAATTTCATACCAACACAAACAACTTAAATAAAAGTACCTACCAAACATCTATTGAAAGCAAGCTATTTAATCAGAGACCTTAAAAGTAGTTCATTCATGAAGGAAAAAAAAAATCCACTTCATGAGTTCATTACATTATATTGTAATTTGCATGACATAATGTCTGTTTTTTTTTAAGTAATTATAAAAAAAATTGTCTATGTAGCAATAAAAAAATAAATACAATGTGTAATAAATAATCCTTTAAATTGTTATGTTACCACCTAGACTTTGCCTATCTTCACCTATCTTCACTTTTATCATCTATCCTACTAATACTATAATAAATGCAAATGAGGATGGATGTATGGATAGATGGATGTTTGTTACTCGTTTACGCAAAAAGTAAAATAGATTTTAATGAAATATCAGATATACACATTATACTACTTTTTACCGCAACAAAATACCTCATTCCCACAGGAAAAACTGGTAACGCAGCGGAGCAATTTTTTTCATACATACTTTTTACACTAAGAAATACCTAAATACTTTTTATTTTAATCTGTTTTTATGACTTTTCCAGGATTCCTGAAGACTATACCATTCAACGATGAGCGTCATGCTTCAAGGCATACAGTGTATAGCGAATACTTTGGATCAGAAGACATTCCCGGATGTGTCTTAAACAAGGATCTTGAGGTGCCTGAGATGAGAATAGTGAAAATAGAACCTAATGTGGATAAGTTAGTATTACTTAGGTATATTTTATCTTCCTTGCATCTTCACCAGAATTACTGTTCGTACAAACTTTGCCCTGACAATAATTAACATGACAAAATTATGTATCCAAAACAGTGCCAGCCATTCTAAAGTAAATGTAATAAAAAAATGTTTACCACATACATTAATCTCGTTACTATAATAATTAGAGACTTGACTATAGCCTTCCTTATCACTCTGTACAGTGTTGACAGTGTAGAGTACGTAACTGCTAATTTTAGATTATTTTATTTGGAAAACAGGTCAAAAACTGAACATGTTCATAGTAGAAAGAGGGGGGAAGTAAGCTATCTCCGGCCCAATCCGCGATTTAATCACCTACCATACTTGCCTGTCTCAGGGTTGTCACTTTTACCTATGTGGTTGGGGGGCCAGATACGGGCGATGCGGGCCGGTGATGGGCACGAGTAACTACGGTACCTAGTTTACTGATAGTACTGTCAACCAGTTCATTAGTTAAAAGCCCGGTTCTTACCAGAAGATATGTACCACATCTCTATTATTACTAATTCAGTGATTCAATTAAGTTCAACAATAGTTTCCCTAACAAATACAGAAATGTATTCAAGATTCAGAGCAATACTATTTATAAAAAAAGCAGCGACCGACTATATTATGTAGGGTTCCCTAGTCAATGTTTACTTAGTTATTGATGTTCATGTTCATCTCATCTAACAGAAAAGTTTTGTTTGTTTTCGCATACATTTTATATAATAAAACCAACTTAACTTTGCTGCTGAAATTTGATGCTAAATACCTTTATATTTCTGAAAGTATAAGTGCTAGAGATTTCGTTATAACACACAGCAATACGTTCTCCTACGATTATCACCCATTTTTTTGATTGACTTTGTCGGACCGAAAAGCCTTGACGCGCGAAGCTAGTGCGGTGTTAGCCCTGACTGGCGCACTGAGAAACGGGTCGAGATTTTGTTTGAGTGTGCGTGCGGCGACGCATAGATACTATGACGCACACATATAAGCCGCGCTCGGTGCGTTAGTATGAAGATAACTTACTTAACAGTCTTTCTACTATGACATGTTGTTCAGCCAATCTATTTCAACTTAAAATTTATCTTGCTGCAAGTGCGAAAAATTATTGGGCTAAATGAATAATATTAATTATCAACACGTAAAATAAACTAGCTTTCCGCCTAGCGGCTCCGCCCGCATCAACAGTTTGTCTCGCGGGAATGAGGAATTTTCCCGCGGTAAAAGCCTATGTTACTTACTCCCCAAGGTATATTCTATCTTTATACCAAGTTTCATTAAAACCAGTTCAACAGTTTCGGAGCCTATTCATTACAAGCAATCGAATCTTTCCTCTTTATAATGTTAGTAACTGGTCAGTCAACCAACAGGCCTCCGTGGGCAACCCCTGTCCGGGTATGACAAAACTATACAAATTGATCTGAATACTGAAAGGACTTGGATCCAGGCCAGAAAAAAAAAACACAGCCTTACTGACACATAGTAAGAAAGATCAATACTCACGTGGACTTCAGATAATTGTATTTGTCATTAACACTAACCGATCCACACTACCACATGAGTGGGTGGCCTGGTAGAAATTGCTACCTTAGCAATTAGGTCGCCCATTTGAGCACTTTTACTGCATAAGAACTGTATTTCTTGTTATTCCTGGTTTGCCATGAAGTATATTTTGTTCTACGTTTCACACTTACTTCATTAATTAATTAATACACACACACACACACACACACACTCACACGCACTTATAATGTGACCCACAACCGATCGCTTCGGTTTCCACGGTTCTACTGAGCGCCCCCGCGCCAACTTCACTCTGGTCAATAAACTAGTCGATTATAACAACTACCCTCAAATTAAAAATTAAAACTACATAATAATTGTTTGCGTTCTATCTACCCTCAATACTGACATAATATTGATTTTCTTAAACGAAATCGGATAATGTTACGTATGTCACCAGTCTCACCCAATAGCTGCGGAATGCGTCGTGACATGTTTGACTCCCGGCCGGATACTTACCGACAAAATCCCATTTTTACTGCAATCTTATGAGGTTATTTATTGTAATCTGTCGTCTACTTTTTTATGGGTTCTTCTAGATATATTTGGCTATATAGAAATATTGTACCTAAATTCAAAATATTATGTACTAACTGTTAACAGTGAGCAATTTCATAATTTCAGAAAACAAAAATCACCTACACCTGAACCAGTACTAAATATTAAGAAGGAGGAAAGCATAAAACAAGAAGATGTTTCCATGAAGCAGGAGCTATTGCCTAGTGAGCAAGCAGCGTGTGACGGCGACCTCGGTGAGTCCACTCGCACAGTATTGCCGTCTCCCTCGCACTCGCTGGGCGCGCGCCGCCGGCCCGGGACCGCGGTCAGCAACAAACCGCTCAGAAAAAGACTCAACTTATAGCTGCCTGGTACCACAGCTGGTACTTTAATTGCGGGAATTACATGTCAAACAAACCATCACATTAAATGGACGTCTTATTTTATGCAGTTACATAAAACGTGTCTACAGTCTAATCTAAGATTTTGTGACTTATTAAACTTTACTTTAGCTTGTGATTTAAAAGGTTTTATGTTTTGATTTTTTATACGAGTAATATGCGCATTTATTTATTGTATATTAGTAAATTTGGTTGGCTGGTAGAGATCTCTTATAGAGATAAGCTCGCTTTTGTATACTAGCTATAATAGTGCAATAATATTTTCAGTACCAGGGTTTTGTCAAGGATTATGTAAGACTATTGCTCATCTAGGAGTACCTGCCATAGTGGTTCTTTAGTATAATTATGAGGGAACTGTTTTAATACAAATAATATTATGTAATTATGATAAATCTATACTAAGTTATGTACTGAAATTATTACGTTCTTAATTATAGTACAGCAATGAGATATTTCATTACAAAATATTTTTATTAAATAATATGTATAGGTAGGTGTATAAGAAAAACTCCACAACTTTATTGCAAAACGTTTTACTTTACATAGAACAGTTAAGTAATTAGTTGTGCCGCGTCGAAGACGGTTGTCAGTAATATATTATAACGAATGTACCAAAAACACCGAAACCACCAATAAATCATTATAAAAGATAGAGTAAATTAATTTAATGCTCTAAAAATGCTGTCATTTTATGCTGTCATTGTCTAAAACGCAAAAGGACAAAAACATTATAACCGTCCAGCAGTATCATTAATTCTAAATTCTTTAGTTCTTTCGTAATCATGTTGGGACCAGCCCATCCTTTGATTGTCCGATAGTATGATCAAAAATATCATATCAAATAGATAACTGTGAACCATTTCTAACTCCTTTTAAATAACAATTTAAATGTCCAGTAAATAAAAGTAATTTCGTTGTATATAATTTAATAATAAGTTAATTTATTATTCTGTAACTAAGTATATTACTAAAAACCGCCTTCTATTGTCACACTCATCTATGTATTACGCAAAAAACATTGTCTATTATTATATTTAAATTCGGTATTAAATGTGCCTCTTATTGAATCTATTTAGTCTATTACCGTATTTTATTATCGTGAGCAAGTAGAAGTTGCTATGTTAATATTAAGTTAATACTTTTCAATGTCAACAGTTACCATAATTCTAACTTCCCAACAATTCAAGATGGAGAGGAATGATTTGCAAAAATAAAAGCGCAGCCAATTAATAGAACAATTAAATTGTTGTTTTAAAAAACAAAGGTGCCTATTTACATTTTGTACTTACCACTGAAAGATTGGACCTTTTTAGGTGCACCTATTGTTGTCAAATTATACTTAGTATAAGCATCAGTTACGGCACGTTATAGTGTAATCCGTTTCGTAATTACAACCACCAATTCATTTTAAATTCCTTACTAAAGTATTTAGGCCTCAACAGAATAACTTAGCTAAACAATAAAGATTGACAGCGAGTGAGGTAATACAATAACTATAGGGACTACTATTTTGTTATTCTGTGCTATAAGTAAATATCGCGTCTACACTACAAATCACAACTGGATAATATGATTGAACACAAATCTGTCCACCCCATCTCGAATCGACCAACAAATTATCCTATCCAATAGTAACAGAATTTATGATATTTGATTCAATTTCAGCTAATAATTACGACTTCTAATAATATCTTTAAGGTATCATAATAATTCTAATATATTTTTTTATTGTATTACTATTCACTTGGTAGTTTCCATTAATCTGGCAACTTAAAATAATCGTTTTGTATGTACTAAAATATTATTATGTTTTTCCGTGTTACACGCAGAGAGCTTTTTTCAATAAAATATAATTTTACACATTTCAAGCTACTAAATCCTCTTTTTTTGTATATTTGTATCATATTAATATAACTACCAACGTGAATAATGCCATTAGCTGTTTTAAGACAAGTTTTCAATCAAATTGAAGCATCAGTCACACACAGCGGAAATAATACGAGTAAATAATAGCAAGGAGCCTATTAATTTCATGAAGGTACATTTCTCAAATAAGTAGTTTTGATGTTCTAGCGTAGCCTCAAATGCGAACCATAACATAACATTTGTCATATCGAATAAGCAACGTGCTTCAAATTGTATTTGTAAATCGAACCTGAGCTCTAATAGTTTTCATTTTTACGCATATAGGTACCAAGAATTTTGGGCTCTTTTCTAACATTTAGTTTGAAACAATCTCCGTAAAATTTGTAGGCCACCAGAGGTCTACTAAGTTACGGTAACAGTATAATTTTACTGTCTTTGTTTGTGACGAGCTTCAATTCTGCTATTGTTGTTTCTCACTCAATTGCTACTTAAGCTAAACTCTCGATAAAAAAAGGTAATGAAACGACCAATGGCTTAAATTAATTGAAACTCATCTGTACTTTTCACTTATTCAGTAACAAACACAAGGCAAGATCTTCTGTCCTTTTCGGTCCCCAGAAAAATTATAAGCACAAGTTGCCTTTGAACGGCCTCTTGGTTACCCTTGATAAAATATATTTACTAAAATGATTATTATAAGTCTGTTCCCTAATCTGAAGTTTACATTGACAGCTGTGCAGGATATCGCGGGAAGTTCATGCAAGCACGGAATAATGCTCCAAGCGCTTACTAAACTTATAGTACCCTTACAGCTTACAAAGTTACCCTTCATTTACAGCTTACAAATAATGCGATATCGTGTGGGTCCTTTTGTAAAAGTAATTCCTGGCCACGTGGACAAGAGAGATTTTATTTGAAAACTAATAATAAATTATTAGTATTTTTATGGTCTTATAAATTTTTAGATATGATAGGGATTCATTTTAACTCCCACGACTAAGTTAATAAACAATCTTTATCAATATTCAGCATTTAAAAATATGTAACAAAAACCCTGACTGCGACGACGACGGTCAAATGCATTGCGTCATACAATACACCTTTCGATCGATCTGCAAGTAGGTACTGCGAAAAAACATACAATGACAGTCTGCTCAACTTTATATCCGGACCAACCATAGTTGAAGAAACGCGGCGATCTGTCATGCATCATCTGTGTTGGTCAACAAATATTGATCCATGCGGTCATCTGTGTTGGTCAAGAAATATTGATATTGACTATTTAAAACCAGCTTAAGTCAATACTATCATTCATAGTATGTAGGCTATGTTTTTAGTACACCACGTTCGTTCAGCGTAAGATAAAGGCTAACAGCTGCATTTAGACGCGTCTGATTCAGAGTCCGAAGGTTTCACGATGCTCTCTCGTTCCCGTAGCTCGAAGGCGTCCGCCTGGAACATTACAATAACCTTGGTAAAAATCTATAGAAAAATCTACGTCAAGGGGATCGAATCCGGAATAACGTGATTCGATAAAGCCGTCAATTAAACGATTAAACTAATGAACAAGTTGAATGAAACGCGCTGGTCACGTTACGCACGTCTTAAGTAGAATCGATGATAAATTATATAAATAGACGGAACTTTGAGTTGATTTCCTTGCTGTGTGCTGTGCGGAGTGCTGATGACGTACACAGACTAGATATCACACACTAGTCAAATCTAAGAGTATGCGTAATGAGACGCCAATGCCCAGTAGTGGAAGAGCTTATGATGAGGTATGTTACCTTGGTCTCCCGGAAGTCCCTGATCTTCCTCGCGAGCGTGACGAAAGCCTCTTCGATGTTGATGTTGTTCTTACAAGACACCTCAAAGAACGGCATGTCGAAATCGTCTGCTATCTGTAAAAACATTTGTATCAGTTTTAAAATACCTAGAATGAATGAATTTCAGTGAAGTGCATGCATGTGAAATTATTGAAAATTAGGCATTGACGTATGTTTGGTTACCACAAGTAAAAACAGCTTAGACGACTGGTCTAATACTCGCCTCACTTTACGGAAGGTCCAAGTTCGAATCCTGGCGGGTGCATGCTGAATCACCTGACTGTGACCCAAAAGAAAGATGATTCCGTGCTTGGTAAATCACGTAAAACGGGCCTACTATCATTCACTCAGGTTTTAAATAGAGCCGAATTATAAATAAACCCTCCGAAATACAGACGCCGACAGACCGTTCCACTGTTGATACAAAGTATAACAATGTAATTTACCATTTTAATAGTATTTACCTTCTGTCCCCTCTCATGGGGCACTGCTCGGTGGTTGTCTGGGACATCACACTTATTCCCCACCAGCACCTTCACCACGTCTGGCGATGCATACTGGAATATTGCAACCATCGCGTTAGATAGATAAAACCCAAATATATTTCGACGATAAAGCTATAAGTATAAAGGAGCAGAGCTGTCTATGATTGGTCGATCAAAAGCGGCGGCGTTCGTCTGTGAAGAACAATCAGAAAGAAACTGTTAACAGCCCTTTATACGTCCCCCTTCCACTGCGGAGCTCAAGTCTACCCAGAATTAAGGTGAACACCTACGCTGGCCAAGTGAGGCTTGGTGACTTCACACATTTTTAAACTTCTTCGCAGGTGTATGCAGGTTTCCTTGCGATGTTTTACTTCATCCTAAGTGCAAAAATCATGTCGATTTCTTATTTTTCCACGATTGAATCAATAAATCTATGTTGGTAAATAATCAATCAACGAGACCAAGTGAGCAACCACACTCCTCAATTCTAAAGTTACTTACATTTACAGATAAATGGATTACTTAATAATCTACTTAATCTACTTATACTTGGCTAAAACAAAGGTCTTTAATTAAGTTGTATTCTTTTGGTTTCTAGAAAAGTAAGACTCCTATTATTACATGAAAATCAGAAACATCGGATAACTTTCTCTCTTTTTGTTCAGCTTGTCTTATACTATAAACCAAACATGCAAACGCATTGTTATAAAATAATACATGTTCTAATCACAATGTCATCAACAATTCTGTTCCCTGTAGGTACTCGTAATAAGATAAAGTCTTCTTAAGAGCTTTCATTCTAAAGATTTTACACGGTTAAGTGTAATTACTTAAAAACAGTTTAAGCATTGCACAATGATTGCACTTCAGCCGGCTTAGTTAACAGTTGAATACCCACCAAATAGTCCAAATACAAATCCTCCTCACGTCTATCCAACTACTCCGCCTTCTGAACCTGAAGAACTTCCTACTCCTGGACCAAAAAACCCATCAGACAATAAAAAAACCGGCTTAGTTTAAGATCTAACGTTCCTGTATAGTTAGTATATAGCAAAAGATAATAAAACTATGAGAACTGTTGATTTGCGCTTCGCCTCTAGGCTTTCGGTTTACGACGCTACGCGGTAGTAAAACCGGCTACAGTCGTGTGTGGCGAGAAACGGCAAGAGAATATCTCATTAAAACATTATTGCCTTTACAACTTAGTCAGGCGTTTTCTACCCTGTATAAAAAAAGTTGCGGAATACATTCTTTGAAAATCGCAAACATATTTGCCTAAAGGGGTTCGAATCCCAGAGTATATTATTTGTGCAACGAACCAACGAACACTTGACACCATAGTATTAGTTATTTTTACTAGCAGCTTTTCTCCCCGTAGACGAAGACGTGGCTTCGTGCATGCACGCACGTAAAGCCGTTGGGTCTCGCTTAGCCCCGAATCAGGGTGAATAGGCCTTAGTTAACCACTCTGGCCCAGTGTAGATTGTTTGTATTCACAAACAACCTTTAAATTTCTCCGCAGACACATACATGCAGGTTTCATCACATGCGCGATGATGGTTTCGTTCACCGTTAGAACTACAAATAAACGTACACATGTATTCAAAACGTGTAGGTTACCTCTTGGATGTTCCTGAGCCAGTAGGAGAGGTGGTTGAAGGACTCCAGGTTGGTGATGTCGTACATGAGGAGGATGCCGCACGCGCCGCGGTAGTAGGCCGTGGTCAGCGTCCGGAACCGCTCCTGCCCCGCCGTGTCCCATATCTGGAGCTTCACGGGGGTGCCGTCTACGCTTATTATCTTCTGCTTGAAGTCTATACCTGGAATTTAAAAGGATCCAAGATTAGAATTTGCATTTCAGTGTGAAAAATGCCTTTGAAATACTTCGATATCGATACAGCACTAAATATGCACAAAAATATTTTTCTTTCTAAAATATTTATACTAACCAAATAACTTGCACTTCTACTTAATAGACTGAACTAATAAAATAATGGTTTATGTACCAGCTTTACTTTTTCATATAATATATTTTTATGATTGTAATTCGGTAACATGCAATAGTCGTATTTAATATTGTCGTCGTCATCTGCATGGCATGACATTCACTAAAAAGTCTCACCCACTAGTAATTGGATTATTATAACATAACCATGAAAGAAGAAAAAATTTTACGCGCCCCTTCATGATTATAACATTATAATAATATTTATCATCATCAATAAGACGTCGTGAAAAGAGGCGTGACTGTATATGTATGGTATTATGTCGTGTTCTTTTTTAATTAAATTCTTTATGTAAATTGTTAAATAAAGCGACTAATTTGTTACGGCATGTTAAGTGATGTGATGATGAATGCTCGGCCTCGTAGCCTAGTTGGTAGTAGGTACGTCTGCCTACGAAGCACAGGGTCGCAGGTTCGAATCCCGCCCAGGGCAAACATTCATGTGATAAGCACTTGTGTTTGCCTTGTGTCTGGATGTTGTATATTTATATATCAGCTGTCTGACACCCATAGTACAGGCTCTGCGTAGTTTGGGGTCAGGTGGCCGTGTGTGAGATGTCCCACATATTTATTTATATTTTATATAATGCTATTAACCGAGCAGAGTTAATAGAAATTTTGAAAAATCATACATGCTTAGTATTTATGAAACCGTCGAAACGCGTGTAAATACGTTATTTCTGTGGCAGACAAAGAAACATCAAAACACAAAAACATTGCGAACCATCCTCTTTGTAACAGCAAAATTTTCTATTGTATTATTCAAGCTCTTGCATCGACAATGAAAATATATGTCTAGGCATTCTCTAAGCTGAAATTCGTTCAGCTTCGTCGGCACAAGCGAACTTCACCTGTCTCAGAAAGGGGAATAAAACAAAAATAAATAGGTACTTAACTAGTCCAGTTCACTCACCTATTGTGGATATGTAAATATCGTAATATCTCTCGTCGCAGTATCTATGCACTATACACGTTTTTCCTACATTAGAATCACCTAGAACTAACAGTTTATACGTGGCTGAATAGTCTAAAGCCATTTTTGTTTACTTTGTCTAGACGTGAGTGGCCGGAGACCACCAAAACATCGGTTCAACTGTCAAAGTGAGAAAAATCAATGAGGGTAGGAGAGCGCATGCGCGAGTAAGCGCTCCCTACTTTCCGTCTGGCTCGCAACAAGTAAGTTATTTACAGACAGCTGATGTTCAGTTCAGTAGGGGTGAATAGGAACACAATACCACAACCCTAACACATTTCACATAGACACTTCTGACTTTGTGAATTTTTTAGAAAATTTTCAGCACTTAGAAGGGGATTTACACAATTTTAGCACTAAAATCTCCAGGTCTTGCAAGTACTTTGCACGCTGTTCAAAAGAGACTGGCTCGCCGCTCTCCGCGATTTAGGTCTTTGCCCTCAGTTTTTAATTGCGATCTTGCTCATTATGCGCGCTTCAGCGCGGCGCACCTAACCATAAGTTTTTAAGTGAAATGCTTAACTTTTTGTGAAATATAACGTTTAAAGAGCGCATAATATGTTATTTAAATTATATTTGCTCTAAATAACTTTGTGTAATAATAATTTTGCTGTTGCTTTATTGGCGATACAAAATGTTTAACGCTTAAAAAAATAGAATTCTTTCAATCATATTATTATTATTATTATGTACTACAGAAGAATACTAAAATATAAATATCTAAAAATATAAACGCGGATTCACTTATGTTTGCGTTATATTCATAGCCGCTGGCGTTGATGTCTTTTATATGAACACGCTGTCCGGTAAAATGTTTCCGTCATATTTCTGTTTACAACCAAGTAAATAAAGAATGTTTGCAGTCTGGGTTCGCAAACCACATCAAAGCGAAAAAAATATTATTAATCCAATAATCTTTATGTAGCAAACATTGATCTCGTCGGGTTCAATTATCCTTTTCATAAAGTGAAAATACTAATAGAAATTTTAGTGGGAGCAAAGCGTATGGACGTCAACTCGCTTCGTTCGCTTTTCTCCAACTAAAATTTCCAAACCAAATTATATTCTATTCTATCTAATATTATTACTATCTTCGCAAAACTAGCATCAGAGGAGGTGCTACAATCTTGTCCCCAGATTACACATCGGTAAGCACGCCTTCCGGGTTTCGTGGGAGTACCTAGCCTTCCTGTAGCCTTTACTAATGTGCTGTACATTTAAGGTTGGAACCCACAGACATGAAAGTGCAATATGGGAGTTTATATGAAACCTGTCGCATAAAAAGCGGGCGCAATCTGTATTTCAGTTTGCATGTAACCTCCCGTACCGATTCCTGCCTTTTCCTTGGGTTGCGACTGTTGCGAGCTTAAGAGCTCCATTTATTTAACTTACTGCATATCTGCCGGATTCATCTCGCTGGACGCTGTTCTATGTAAATGCCCCTGTGTTTTTGTATTAATGCGCCGGAGATCGCAGATCGCACCTCTGTTCCGTATTGTTCTCTTTGTGGCTATTTAAAGGTGCTTGCGATACTATTTTAAATAGTCTTTTGTCGAGTGTATATTTAAATTCGTAGCGAACCTGTTAAGTTTGTTTACTTCCCGTCTAGTGGTAGGTAAACCGTCTGGCTTTCGTTCCGGACTCAAATCCTTGTACCAAACAAAATATTTGGTTTTACTATGTAAGTATATTTCTAGGCATGCCTATTTTAAGAGTTACATGAGTCATGTCAATGGCCTACTCAATCACTGAGTGTATCATCTTAGGGTTCCAACAGGTAAGATTCTTACAGAGGACATAAACACAGAAAATTTCATCGTTTTAAATTTGAACCCTAAAATCCCCTCTAAATATTGCAGGTACACGGTCACGTTTAGTAACAGTATAATCCGTGAAAAGCTCCGGAATATCATTTTATGAATATTGTGCGCTAGATTTTGTTACATGTTAATCTGTTGGTACATTCTAGTGTTGAAATACATTAGACTGACCGTTAAGTTTTATTTCTTCTAAGCTAAAGCACCTTTTCTCCACGGGCTGGCACAGTGAGGAGGTCGGTAGAGCCAGTTGCGTTTGCGCGCACTGCACGCTCATAAATCAGCGTGCGCGCCGGTATGTGACACACAACACACGTGACATTCCGGGTCGCACAGTAGCTGTACCGCACTGTACTCTGTACAACCATATAATAGATCGCTACAGAAAAACTACCACACTGTGACCCACGGCTTCGCTGGTAATTACTGGATTGGATTCTAAGAATGTCGGTTTCAAAAACAATCGATATTTATTTTCCAAAAGAAAACTTGTATGATTAGCTGAGTTTCAAATTTTCAACGAATTTATCCGTCTTCGGTTAGGTTTATATTTACCAAATACCTTTTTATGATTGGCTGTTCTGTTCAGGAGTATAAGATAAATTAGGTACGTACCTGAAGGAATAAAACATACTTCGGACCATATCGACCCATATTCTACAGATTCCCAAAACTCTACAGCCACATGTCAAATTAAACGAAATTGTCAGGGACTTCTGCGTAATGTACCTGACGCCAGGGTTTATCCACACATGATAATGTATGATAAAGAGTATTAGTGTGTCATCGTGTGTAAAGATGAAGCCGAGCGAGATGCGCTTTGCACGGGAATACAACGACTTCATTTGTCAAACTACCGCAAGCCTGGTGTAGCGATACACGGAGATCGCTGCAGTTAGACCACACCTTACAAATTTTCAGACAAGGTTTCTGTAAATTTCTATGGTGCCTTAATTTTCAGAATAACTATTCATACGTAGTAGGTACAAATATGATTTCAGCCTGGATTAAAAAAATGTCACCTTTTTGGTATCAGTAAGCTTATTTATTTTTTGCTATGACTAAAAATATTACCGTCAGTCAGCAGAGGGAATAGTCTAGTCTAATGACCTTAGAAGTAAAATAGTTTTTTAGAGTCGTTACGGATCGGTCAATTAGCATACATCTTTGAAGCTTCTGAACAGACGTATAGCATTTTTCCTCTTCTAAACATTGCACGCTACAGAACCCAAGGAAAACCCTATTTACTATGAAATGATTCACTGTTTCAAAATCCAGTAGCCTTCAACCTCGACCGATATTACGAATACAATTTTTACAAGAGATAGTCTTGCCAGAGTGGTCTTTGTTTTGATGCACGGTGAACAGCCGCAATTTTGACATTACCGTTCATCCTGCGTTTCGGGACGAGTTCACGAGACGGCTTCTGTGCTTCACAACGCACGACAAACTGCACTGTTTACAGAGTCAAGACATGTTACGGTATTAAATCGTCTGTTGTGCTGCAATTTGTATTTAAGGAGCTCACCGTGTAAAATTGAAATACTAAATCCGATTGTTTTAATCACGACCATTCACGACTTTCGCTGTAACGATTTTGATTATTAAAGCAAAACAGAGAAGTACCTAGTTATCAATTGAATTCAAAAAGAATTGACAATTGAAGCAGGTATGTAAAATATTAAATCTGGAAACAATTTATTTTTACCCTATCGTAATTTGGTTGTAAAATGTTTTAAGTAGAATATTTTGTGTGTTTCCCATGTTTAACGCTTTGTTGGACTTTTCAACACTTTCTCTATCGATGACATGTTGTTTAAACTTGTCCATTTGTAATGGTCGTTAGCTCCTTGCACGGCTTACATAATTATTTATCTATGTATTTATTTTATTGGCGACATCCGCGTCGGTTTCTTCGCAAGGCAAGTGAGGTATGATTGCGATAATAAATTACGTGGTGATTTATTGCTTTGAGAGAGAAGCTGACGAGTGGGAGGAACATCTCCCATGTTATGGTGTATCCACACTACTCTACGCCACACCGCCACGACTATGAACATGTCTTTCACCTTTATTGTCAATTGCAAACCATTATTTTTGTGTTGATGTTGTTGACGATATGATACTGATAAATGTTTCGATGTGGGATCATTTGATTACAGCACTGTTTAATATTATTGTGAATACACCACTACTTTGTTTGATTATAATTTTCTGCCGCTATCACCACCAACGTTACACTATATTATGTCTATCAGTCAGTTGATGTTGATCACAGTCGTCGCATTGGGCTCAATTCTGCCGTGGCCACTAAAATGTCTAAAAAGTTGTTGGTCTCTCTTATTCATATGGGAATCAGAAAGGATTGGAGATAAATGAATTTAATTTTGAATGAATAAGCAGCGCAGCTGTCAAATTCTGCTTACTTTAGTCGGGATGTTTTTAAATGCCTAAACTACGCGTAAAATCGATGTTTGACGTCTCTAAAAGTAGGTTGGCAATCACCTGTCCCTTTTCGTTCTTAAGAACGTGAAGAGGACATATTATTTTTAAATTTCATTTAGAGCGTAAATCCTGACCAAAGAAAAGAAACCTGCTCTGGGGGCGCCACGTGTATATTTTTACGAATAGTGCAACAATTTCCCTGATAAAATTAGTTCCATTGAAATTCCGCAATATGGCGAGGTTTCTTAATTCTTTGGTTTGGTTTGGGTTTTAATAGTAGAATCGGGCCCATTGTTTAAGATATGATCGCTTGTTTAATGTCCGGCGGATCCGGCCGATTGTTACCTAACAGAGTTGACGCACTTGTGGGAACGATTAGTTAAGCAATTTCTTTTATAGATGAACTTTATCGGGCTGTGGGTGCGCTGAAGTGGTTTCTTTTTGCCGCGCGACCATCAATTACGCCATTGCGCAACTCCGCGACGATCTCCGAATACTGCAGATCGGTCATCTATTGTGATGTTGATTAATTTGTAGCGATAAGCTGCTGGTAATTCATTAGCTCAGGTACTTAAATGCAGATTAGGTTTGGTTATTTTATTGGCGTATTTTATCTCATCTTTGCATCATTGCTGATTTATTTTAATCTGTGATTTTTATTACGTTATTGCATTTCATCATTTTATGCTATTCTTTCATTTATTGCTCTCTTAATGCACTATCTGTAACTGATATTTTTTATACTCTGTCAAACAAAGAACAATGTGAAAAATATATAAACGTTCTGCTTTATTCATGACGATGAAAATCGTAAGGATAAAAATAGCAAGTCGTTCACGGGTCCCGCATAAACAAAGAAATGTTTTACATTTTTACAAATTAGCGTCGGTTTGGCTGGAGGTCGCAGTCTCGCCCGGTGCGCGGTGTGTTCCGGCAAGGGGCGCGGGCGCGTATTGTTCGGCGACCGGCGCGCGCGCAAGGTCCCGCGTCGCGACGACACAAATGTCAGAGCAGTCAGCAGGCGCCGCCACTTGTCGCCCACAGCTGGCGGTAATGCCCTAAAAACAGACACAATTTGTTACGCGTTTCAAGACTTGCAGGTTGTTGATGACTTCCTGCAGTAAAGTTTAGTTAACTTGTATTAAGTTCGCAAAATATATTATTTTTGAAACATGGAATGTTAAATTTTGCATTATCAGAAAAACGTTGTGTTACCTACCTACCTATGATATGGCATGCCAATGTTCTGCGAGGGACATCTGCTACAGAGTTTGGGCAGGTGAAGTTACAAAATGGACTAATGACAGCGAAGGTGCAAGATTCATCTGCATCACTTAAGATAGGAAGAGTATTTTAGTCCAGTATAGTGGACATCTACCGTAAAGTTACATATTCCTGTACAAGCTTAGCTAATGTATTAAGCTATCAGATGAATCAATTGAAAGGTTAATAATAGGTGAAATATCGTCACGACAAGACGACTCGACCGATAGCTAGTGAATAGGCTTCAATGAAGGAACTAATAACCACTTGTAGCAATCTGCACTGTTGCGTCGAAGATTTGCTTTGAGCACGATTCCAGAGACACCAAATTAAATTAATGTTTATATTAATTAAATTGGATAAAAGAATAATTTTGTAAAAATGTTTTGAAAAGATGCAACGCCTGTGGAGTTTCTTCCGGCGAGTTCTTCTGCACAGAAGACAGCCAAACTGTGAACTCGTCTCGACGTCGAAAAGTGATTTCTAAAATCTTAATTCGAATAAAAAACTTTGACTTTACTAAAGTTATTGTGCATTTTATTAAATACCTGTTTTATATTGTGGGAATAAAACAAATAAAATCATAATCAACCTATATTAAGGACCAAAGTTGTCAATTATTTGCACAAACTATAATAAATAATTTAGATTTTTTTTAATTCTATCACAAAGACCAAGAAACAAGTCTTTGAATTTCAAAGTTCGGCGACTTGGTCAGCGGAGTCTCCCTGCTCAAGTAAGCAATCGCAATAGCTGTGTAAGTAGCATTATTACCAACACATTTCCTAAAACTTTCCTTTTATGTTCGTTTTTAATATAAGTAACTGCAAAATTGTGAAAACCAGATAGAGTGTGTGTGCAGTAATCACGTTCTCAGTCGGTGTTATTCAATAGTATGTCCTTTAGCGGTGGAAACGGACTGTATATCAAAGTCAGGAGAGTGTTGAATAAAGGCTGAATAGGAAGTGAAATGAATACATGCTCATGAGCCGAGGAAGCGATAGAGCTGCGATGCTGCACAACTAGATGCGTTAGGAAAATATACGCCTCCTTGATACAAAACTTCATTCGTAAAAGTTAAAGTTTCATCAGCCTTTAAAAATAAGTTAAGGCATTTCGTTTGTATCAATATTTAAATATTTTCGAACTTATTCTCTGGATAGATGCCATAAGATGTGTCATAAATAAGAAATCAGAAACACCATCAACTGTGACCATAAAACTTACATGGCGCCCTAAGCACGTGGAGCTGGCGGCAGCTTATAAATTAAGTCGCATAGTATTTTGTTAGTGAATTCCAGATTTAACTAAACTTGCATTTAATTTGATTTTACTACAACATCTAGCTTTTTCTTAAATTAAAAATCAGGGGTCACTTCTACCACTTATATACCAAGTGAGTGAGAGGATATTTGGTTATACTTATTTAGGTTTGGCCAAGCGTATTGGCGGAGCTTTTGAGGAACTTCTATTTTACTAATCCCTTAATCTCTTCCACGTATAGGTACCTAAGCTTTTACATCCCTGACGGAAATTTATTGATATCGGTAAGGTTCTCTTAGATAAAATTGAATGGGCAAGTGATGGCTCGGCTCGCGTTTCGTTACGTCACGCGTGGTGCGCGCGCGACGCGGAACCGCCGCGGTTATGACGGGGCGTTTTTCCCGCCATTCTGACCTGCGCGCTCAATCTACGCCCATACCGCGTTTAAGACTCTTCTACACGACTATACCATAGTTCACCATACTCATTCATACATTTGAAGTCGTCTATTGGAATACTGCAGGGATAAGGTAAAGACCTACATAGACCAGAAACGGGTATACCGACGAAAATGTTCTGGATATGGGTGGGAGTTGGGACAAAGAAAAAATATTGGATTTAACCTTCTTACAACATGTATAAGGTACATAATGATCGACTCATCTTAGCCTTGGTCTATTAAAAATCCTTTACCATTTTAATTTTCCGAATTCCGATCAATCCGAATCTTTTATATTTCCAATAGCAATGAAATAGATCCTCAAACTACAAAACCTTAG
Organism: Teleiodes luculella; assembly: GCA_948473455.1. Classification (NCBI taxonomy): domain Eukaryota; kingdom Metazoa; phylum Arthropoda; class Insecta; order Lepidoptera; family Gelechiidae; genus Teleiodes; species Teleiodes luculella. The sequence goes on from OX419589.1 coordinate 15,775,588, forward strand.
AACATGCGGCACGGCATTAGCACAGAAGAAAATAATAGTACTGCATTAGTTCATTATTATGGTTACGATGTTCGAGGTCCATCGTGTACCATTGCCTTTACAAACTGCTTCAGTACAGTACATTATTATTCTGTGACAGTACTTATGGCAATGTATTACTGCTCACTTTGTTCCTGGTTGTAATATGTACAACTGTTGTTCGGCAATCCATCTAAGTAGTGCTTGATGTGTTGTTTATTGCCTACAGTGGTACTGTCTAATAACTACATTGTGATCACTGCACTGCTAGCTGAACTGTCTCAGTATCTTACGCTATTTTCTTACATAGCGAGGAATCACGTTTAAAAATTTCAGCGTCATTATCTTTTTAAACTGAAAACCATACAAAACAAACCTCTCTTCATTCTTCTCTCTTAATAGTTATGAAAACAAACCTGTAGGTATCTATGATATAGTAGTGCTCAAAATTACGCATTCTAAAATTTCAAATATGAAAAAACCAATGAAATCAGAACATAAACATAACCAAGTATTTAGCAGGCAAGAGCTTTATTTAAACGACAGCACTTAAACATGAAATGGTCCTTACGATGCAAGCACACGTTCGCGAAACTAATTTGTGGTCTATAGTTTTTTTTAACTATTTCTTACTCCATTTTAGTGCTCGCTTCATTAGTCCATTCCCTGAGCTAGATTATAAAATAACTCGTTCAAGGATTTATTGTTAAGTTGTTTAACGTCCCCACGTGTCATTCAGCCTAGCTTCGTACTAGAATATTTACAACTTATTTTGCTGCAGCCTATGCAGACTGTTATTTTATTTTTGACATTTCAGCCAGACACATAAAGATGAAACTTTTATAGATGCTTTAAATTTTCTTCTAGTAAACGTTGTTTGTTATTTATGTTGGTCTTGCAAAAATCTTTTAAGGTATTTAAAAAGTAGCAGGCTCCGCCAGTGTTCACAGGCCTCAGCTTTTTTATTGCCTATTTTATTTTATTTTTATGTATAATATATCGTATGAAGTATTTATAACTATCTTATACCTCAGGCTTATTTTCAATTTATTGGTTCAGCACTCTCCTCGTTGACATATCAACTAATTCACTGCGACATTGATCGCACATAATAGTTGGCTAATTTAAAACACTTAAGGTCATTATGCAATGAATTTCTCAAGAAATTCGCATTATCTGGGATCACGTAATAATACAAAACGCGGTTGCCACCATTGCCTGATTGCTAGTCATAAATCTTGAGAATCTCGGGGCTCGGGGAGACGGCCGCAATCCTTGCTTAATGCGAATAATTAGTAAGAGCACGACTTAACCCGCTTTCCAGCTCTTCCGATCTGCTGTATCGATCACCGCGAGATATGATCTTATCGAGTTCATCTGTGAGACACAATGGGAAGCTTGGCTCTTTTATCTTCAAAAAGTGATTAAGTGGTATGTGGTCTTAATCGTTAAGCAATGTCGGTTGACTGGTTTTCACAATGTCATCATTATTCCGGCCCACTTTTTACTACCGAGGATGTTGCAAGAATTTTTAATTTCATATTTTCAGACTTATAATGTCAAAGTGCCTAATTTTTTATGATAAATTACTCTTTTTGAGAACTAAACGTTAACAAACTATAGAACTATCCGATAAGATTTTGAAAATAAAAAAGCTATTTCATCGTAGTGATACCTAATATTACTTTATTTTTAATGTAAACGATAAATCAATCTCAACCCGTTTAACTAATCTAATCCGCACTGCTAATGTTGACATTCAAGTGTAAGTAAAGTAGGCGAAGAATTTAGGATAATGACCTATCAGCGCTCATTTGCGATTATGTCAGTACGTATTGTACCGTGATGAAGTGGGCCTATGATGCTGTGATATGTTAGCGAGCTGTGTATGGGGGTCATCGACATCATTACATCTCCTCGACTCTTTGCGACCATACATCAACCGACTCGAGCCTGTCAACACTCAATTTGCACATAAGATCATTATTATGCCATTATAGTGCTTAGTTCTTGTGAGATATGCCAGTTGCGTACAGTGATACTGACTGATATTTATAGGTTGGTTAATGTTTTTTATGTAACTTGTTGTAATTATTTACTATTTGGCAGGACAACAAAGCTTACCAACTTGCTTAATTTACTATTCACTTACTGTTTTCGTAAGATTGTGTGCAGGAATTTGACAACGTCCTTGAGGAAGAATGGACACAGCACAAATACCTAGCTGCAATTTAAGTAATGTAATGGTACAAGTGGCGCCGGCGTCGATGGTTATGTCACCGAAAGTCGACGACAGACGTCAATTGCATCCGTATCGGAGATCCGCAATTTGCTGTTCACACTTACTTACAAATATGTAAGTGCCAAATTCCTTTTCAATTGGTCAGAGCTTACGAAGCAGTTTCGATTCAAACGGCTAATGAGATAATTTTCTCCGAAATTGACCTGTCCTCTGATATTACACTTTGGGGTATTATATTATAAGGCCTGAAGCTGTCAGGTTTTTTAATGCGACATGACAGTTTCCTTTCTGACACCGCAATTATTGTATCAGGCGGTCCTGTCTGTTGGTCCTGCCTCCCAAAGGAACCGCGGCTGACGTTGACACGGAAACACGCACAATCTTATTCCTTGAACTGATGGAACGAATCTGGAAATTACATCATAATCATATCGACGGTTAAAAGGAAGTTGGGAATAAGCGACAAAAAGTGAAATGTTCAGGAGAGCCGTTCAAAGTTTTGAATTTTAGAAAAACTGACGTATTTTTGTAATTTATTGAGATATCTTGAAAACTAAAACAGTAATAAAATCAGAAAAAAATGGAGCAGTTACTGGTATTTTTAGTTTTAATGCTTTTACGCTATTTAAAGTGATTTTTGTCGCTTATAACAATAGCTTTTAATTTCCCAATAAGGAAATATGGCATAAGATACTAATGACAAAATAAATATTAAGGGATAAGAAGTATAAGCGACATAGAAATTTATCGCATCGGGTATAAGAGACAAGACAGTTAAAATACGAGTATAGTATACTCTATAGTCTATACGTATTAGGGTATAAGAGACAAGACAGTTAAAAGTATAACCGACAGAGTAATATGAAAATGAATTTTGTATAAAAGGTACAAGCGCCATAGCTATGTTAAATTAGGAAATAGAAATAGGCTATAAACAACGTTTGTAATTTTTGAGGGAAAAGCTTAAAAGGCATTACCGACAAGCAAACACAAAATAAGTCATTTTTGTAGGGGTACAAGCACCTTTACTGCAAAAATGACCTGAATTTTCGTCGGTTACGAAAAATGATACTAGGAAAATGCTTTTTTTTGCTTGGGCATAAACGCCAAAAAAGTCATCGTAGAGCCATGGGAGTAAGCGCAATAGAAAGAGCGGAAAATTTTAAGTAGGATGGCATTTATAACTCATTTTTGACCAAGACGTCGCTTATGCCCTACTTCCTTTTTACCGTCGTTAAATGCAGAGCGTTTATAACTCAAGCTGGAAAATGCTGTCTGTCTCCCCGTCTACCCGTCTGAGTAAGCTGTAGTGTAGAATACCAAGCTGCCTGCACACATTATGCATCGCGATATAAAAACTGTTTAATGTGAAAACGTGCAATACGTGCATACACATCACCATTAAACATTCGTTAACAGCTCATATATGTCCCCACCGAGGGGCTCGAGCCTACCCTGATACCAGGGTGAATAGGCCTTAGTCGACCACGCTGGCCCAGTGCGAGTTGGTCAACTTCACACACAACCTTTGAATTTCTTCGCAGGTGTGTGCAGGTTTCCTCACGATGTTTTCCTTCACCGTAAGAGCGTCGAATAAACGTACATATGAATTCGAAAATCGAAAACACATTGGTACGTGCCGAGGTTTGAACCCGCGAACTTCGGAATGGAAGTCAACGGGCCTAGCCACTAGGCCACCGACGCTCTTCATTAAACATTATCCTACACATATTTATATTTATTTATTTTAAAATAACTACTTATTGTGTCATTTTCACGACTACGCCCACGTTATCGGTTTTCCGGGAATAAGGAAATTCCCCGCAATAAAAGATAGCTTATATTACTTCACAAGGTCTATTCTATCTATATACCAAGTTTCATCAAAATCGGTTCAGTAGTTTTGGTGCCTACTCAATACAAACAAACAAACATTTCATTATCTTTATAATATTAAGTATAGACTACATTTTTATCTTATCTCTTTCTATGGCTGTACATATTTACCCTAAATATTCAACGTATAAATAAATAAAAAAAAAAAAAAAATATGTTTTTATTCTCCAAAAGTCTTATCCTAATGATTTTAGTGACCGGTGCTTCCTTGTAAGCTTATTAAGCCTGTGTTAGGAGGCACCGCTCCTCTATCCAGCAGTTAAGTGTTTTAAGAAAACAAACAAAAGTAAAAAGCTTAGCTTATAAACTATTTACAAAAGAGAATACAGTTAAATTTAGCCCGCTGTGTGCAAATGAGTGTGTGTGTGTGTGTGTGTGTGTGAGTGTGTGTGTGTGATATACCTGAAGAAATGAATAGTAGATTATTTATTGAAATAAAAATATATCCATACATAGTATATTATAAATATAATCCTAGTTTTATTCAATATATAACAATAATAAATAAATACACTAGATTACGCTTTTAGTTCTAATAATTGTTCCACATAACCCCAATTTTTAGTTTTCAACCAGTTCGTTATTAGTTTTTTACATTCATAATATGGTTTATTATAAATATCCAGAACCTTATTTAAAGCATTAAACAGGTGAGCCGATCGTTTATTAAACTGTCTATTGGAAAACGATGAATACGTTCTAGGTGTACTTACTACAGCATCCTTTCGCCTTTTATTATTTATACTTGGAACGTAAGTAATGGATCTGTGTTTCTTTAGTACTGTCATCAGAATATATAACATTCGTACAGATAATAAATTAGACAACTTATATAGCATTTCAGTAGAAAACCTGGATTTCTTGAAATACATAATTTTTATTAGGCTACGTTGAGCACGTTCTAGTTCTAAAAAGCGAGTTTTAGCAGCTCCTCCCCAAACAGGTATACAGTAGCTAAGAACAGATTGTGCCAAGGATATATAGATCTCACGCAGAAGATCCCTTTTAGTCTCATGAGGCCCAGAGGTCCTCTCCGGCACCACATACCTGAGTGTTTTAAATATCCAATTTAATTTCCTCATTCTTTGAGCTACATGCTCAATGTGTGGGTACCAAGAGAGCCTCTGGTCCACAAAGACACCCAAATATTTTGTTTGCGAGACCTTCTGAATCAAAGGACAGCCGCAGCATCTAGTTGTAGATGTATTTTTACAGCTATGTATTTTGACCGAGAAATCTTTTGGCTGCGCATTATTTTGCATACTGAAACAGATGTAATTAGTTTTGTCCGTATTCAAAGTGAGAATGTTATTTTTCAGCCATACATCTATTAGCGTCAAGCCACTTTCAGCCTTTTCCTTCACAACGTCCCATGAGTCACCCATGAATATAACGGCAGTGTCATCGGCGTACGACAGGATCCTGGCTTGGTCCAATTTAAGATTACATAGATCATTAATATATATTAAAAATAACGTAGGACCAAGGACACTCCCCTGCGGCACGCCGTAGTGTACCTCCGCATCATCACTAATAAAATGACCCATCTTTACTCTCTGTGTCCTGTTAGACAGATAGTCCTGCAGCAGATTTAGCGGAGTTCCTCGTATACCAAGCTTTTCCAGCTTGTGAACAAGGATGGGAACAGAGACAGTATCAAATGCCTTCCTTAAATCAATAAATACTGTCATACATTTGTTACGTTGGTCCAGTTGATCTACTATTAAGGAACTCAGTTCATGCACCGCGTCTTCAGTTGAACGTCCCTGCCGAAATCCATACTGGGATGGTGAAAGAAGATTAAATTTATTAAGGTAATTAAGCAGACGAGTATTAAGTAGCTTTTCTATAATCTTCGAAATCGCTGGCAGTACAGATATCGGCCTGTAATTGCCGATGTTATCTCTGTCCCCACCCTTGTAAACCGGAGTGACCACAGCCTGTTTCAAAGGTGCGGGAAATATCCCTTTCTCAAAACAAAGATTCGCCAAGTGTGTTATAATCGGGATGGTTATATCTTTAGACAGTTTAAGAAAGAAAATTGGTATATTGTCCCAGCCAGGGGCACTATCTGATTTCAAGTTAGATAACGTGTTATTTACTTCATCGTGATCGGTGGGCAAGAGGACCAATGAATTTTGTTGCGCAGGTAAGTTTCGTAGGTATTCGTCGCGTTCATTTGATATGGGACTCACTTTATCTGCAAGTTCTTTGCCAATTTTAGAAAAATAGGTATTAGCAAAATCAGCAGAGGCCTTAGGGGAAGATTTCAAATTGAGTAATTCAGTGTTAATAGAATTAGATCTACTGGTAAAAGTAATACTTTTAATAGATTTCCACAATCTTTTATTGTTGCCTAAAGTTTTATTTAGAAGTTCTTTTTCGTAATTTCTCTTGATCTTTTTTATTAGTCGGTTACAATAATTTCGGTATCTAGTGTAAGTTATTTTTATGATTTGATTAAAAGGGTCACTTCGACATTCTTTTTGTAATTTGTTACGGTTCCTGATACAACGTAATAGCCCAGGGGTGATCCAAGGCTTTAAGATACGAAATTTAGATGGGATATTAGTGATTATAGTGTTGTCCTTTAGTACTTGAGTAATTGTATAAATTAGTTTATCCAAAACAGTATTTGGATCATCACAAAATAGCAATTCCGATAAATTCTTAGTTTTTAAGTCCTCATAAGCTTTATCAAAATGGATTGTATTTTTAGTTTTTTTCGAAGTCGGGTTATTTTTTAGTTTAGATATTGTTAAAAAAGTAGTAGAATGGTCGGTTACAGTTGTTTGTAAAATACCAATTGATGTTTGAAATTTTATTTTATTAATTTTTAGCATGAAGTGATCCAAACAGTTTTGTCCTCTGGTAGGTATAGTGTGGCCCGCAAGTATGCCGTACAAAGAGAGTGTATTTAGATAATTAGTTCTATTTTTTTGCTCGTGGGGCGGTTCAATGAGTTTAGGTGCGATGTTTATATTAATATCACCAGCCAATATAATACTTTTATTTTCCGATTTTATAGTCTCTAAATATGTACTTAAAGAGTTCACAAAATTATCCGCGTTCTTGTTAGAAGGGGATCTGTATATACCTAATATAGTTTTACTTAATATATCAAGTTGGAGACAGGACGCCTGACATAACTTTATTTCTTTAATTTTATGCTGTAATGCACACTTAACATACATTACCACCCCATCATTTTGGTTGAGTTGACATTCAGTGAAATAAACATTGTAATTAGGCAGTTGCGGTATTTGTTTGTGTGCGTTAAGTCGGCACTCCGTAAGAACTATTACATCTACTTCAAATGAAAATTTGGATAAAGTAATTAGGAAGTCGTCAAAATTTCCGTAAATACTTCTTATATTCTGATGCACCATAGTGAAATCGTTTTTCTTTACAAATATATATTTTTTAAGGTCGTCAATATCGCATTTAAAACTACGCCCTATATCCAGGTTATCAATATCGTTTAAAGTTTGCATTCTGTCATCCATTTATAAAGTGGAAGGTAGGTAGGCACGTTATTATCGCATTAGAGGGTTGCTTAGAGTATAGGAGTAACGACCGGTTTATAATGTTTACAATGGAATTATTTTCCTGATTAAGCAATTGGATATAGTATATTTTAGTGTGGAAAAATACGTTATAATTATAACATTGCTTGTGTATGTATGCGTATAATAATTGGATAAGTAATTGGATATGAATATGAGCTATTTCAATGAGGAATGTTACATTATATAGGTTATGTGTGTATTCGTATGATATTGTTATATGGGTGATAGTGAGTGGAATGTAAATAATTTTGTGTGAACAATGGCAGATATGAGCGGGTAATAATATCAGATAAGTCAATAAATCAAGGTAACTACATAATAGCAGTGATACGACGGCACGAGAAATTAAGATAACAATAGAAAAACACATAGTATACAAAAATAGTCATTCGTTATTGTTTTCCAGTAAAAGTTTTTGTACTTGTTGTTCGCTAGTGATCTGAATGATTCTTGACTGTTCTGTCTTCCGTACGTAAACCTTACCATACGCTGTCCAACAAAATTTATATTGTTTTGATTTGGCTAAATCTCGAGCTAAGAAGTGAAGCCGGGCCGATTTGGAGGTTAAATGTTCAGATAGAAAAACGGCGGTGTCCTCATTTGTTTTAAATCCCAAGTGTTTTGCACATAATTTAGTGTTATTTTTCGCATTAAATATTTTCGTTTTTTTGATAAAATCTGTTTTTAGCAAAACTGAGTTGGTTTCCACGATTATAGGAGTGTTTTTTTGTTGAGGGTTTTTAGCTCGGATTCTGTATATATCTTTGATATCTGATCTTGACATTTTACAGTCTATGGTGTCGGAGAGACATCTAACCATTTCAATCAAGTCGTCCTTGGTTTCATCATTTTTTCTTGGTACGTTTTTTAGTTCAAAATTAGTTTTCCGTCCACCCACTTGTAATTCTTCAACCTTATTTTCCAAGAATAATATGTACTCATTGTCTTCCTTGACGTGAGTTTCCAGCTGAGTAAGCCTACGGTTAAACACATCATGTTGAGAGGACAAGAAAGAGATGGATTTCTCAATATTTTCGTTAGTCTTTTGAATAGAATTTAGGGATTTCTTCATTTCAGATATATCATCCTTGTTAGAAGTTGAAAAACAAGTTAATAGTTTTCTTATCTCCTCCTTAAAATCGTTAAATTGGGTCTGCATATTATTATACAATCGTTGTTGCTGAGAGCGTTGGGTAACAAAGTCAGTATTGGGCCCGTCAACATGCACCGAATCACCCTCCGAATGGCAGATCGACATATCACCATCCGATATATTTGCGTTAAGCGTGTTGTCCATAGTGTACCAGGGGCGCAGAGCAATGCGAGAGGTGATATCGGCAGACGGTACGGCAAGTCACCTGTTATGACGTAGTACGCTGTGACGTCGCGTGTCGGCAACCGGTCTACGAGATCCGGGAAGTGGTAGTGTAGTAGTAAATGCACACACAAAGATCGATATGACTCACAACAGCGCGTCACTCGGCCGATCACAGCACTGAGTATAAGCTCTTCACAGTTATGCACTCCTATTATTAGGGATGGATTTAATTTAACTAATTACACTTATTAATTTTGATTAACAACAAACGATACAGATGCACGTCAACACCTTATGGCAAGCTGGACGAAAGAGGGTATTAGCACGTATTAGTCCTCCCAAAATCCAGTTAGTAGGTATGTATGTTGTTTCAAGGTAGTTTACTATGAAGTGAAGAATTTGAAACGTTTTCAGTGAAAGTGTTTGCAAAGCACACATTTCAGAATATGGTGTCTTGGTATGCAGGTCGGCTGAAAGCCGCGGCGGCGCCGGTGATGACAACGCTGTGACATGACATCATCTCCATGAGAGGTCGAGCAAGTCATATCACTTTACAAAACAAAGGATTATGACTTAGATTATAATAAAATCTATCATCATCATCATCTCAGCCGAAAGACGTCCACTGCTGGACAAAGGCCTCCCCCAAGGATCTCCACAATGATCGGTCCTGCGCTGCCCGCATCCAGCGGCTTCCCGCGACCCTCACCAGATCGTCGGTCCACCTCGTGGGGGGCCTGCCCACACTACGTCTTTCGGCGCGCGGTCGCCATTCGAGAACCTTTTTGCCCCAACGGCCGTCGGTTCTACGCGCAATGTGCCCAGCCCACTGCCACTTAAGTTTAGCGATTCTTCGGGCTATGTCGGTGACCCTGGTTCGCCTACGGATCTCATCATTTGTGATTCGATCACGCATGGAAACTCTAAGCATAGCCCTCTCCATCGCTCTTTGGGTGACTTTAAGCCTTCTTATGAGGCCCATTGTAAGCGACCACAATACAATACAATACAATACAATATACTTTATTGACTGAAAAAGACACAGTATACAGAAAATAGAACAGTACAAACAGAAGAGTCAAAAGGCGGCCTTATTGCTAAGGTAGCAATCACCATCGACCACGTCTCGGATCCATAAGTCATCACTGGCAACACACATTGGTCAAAGACTTTTGACTTGAGACACTGCGGTATTTGGGACGAAAAGATATTGCGCAGCTTCCCGAACGCTGCCCAGCCGAGTTGGATTCGACGATTGACCTCCTTCTCGAAGTTAGATCTACCTAATTGGACTGTTTGTCGTTTGTTGTTTGTTGTGTAAAATCTATAGGTAACTAAAATATTTATATTATTATATTTTCTATTATATTATAGCCCTAATGGGCTGAAGCAAAGACGCTGAAGAAAATATTAACAATTAAGCAGAGTTGATAACATTTATTTTTTATAAATATAGACATACAAAAAAAAACACACATAGGTACAAATCATGAAGGAAGAAAAAATTTTACGCGCCCAAATGGGCGTGGAATTTTTTTTTCCTTCATGGTACAAATGTACCTATTTATTATTTGTACGTCTTTTTAAACAGTATAATAGAATTAGACCGTAATTATAAAAACAGATCCACGAATTAAAATACTTTGTATATTGGTACTTTTCTGAGGTTAAAATTGTCATGTCAAAGATGTATTTTACATCGTTACCAACCGAAACAGTAACTGTGGCTGTGACATCTGGAAATTTCCTTATTGGTCAGACTGTCAGCTTAAACGGTTCACGTTCCAGAGTTGATTTGTGGACATACTTTTGGAACAAAGAAAGATTTCTGGTGTGAATTGGAATTCTTCTGCAAAAAGGTCAAGAGCAAATCACGATATTTAATAATTATTTCGCTCTGCTGGGCTCCACAGCAGGCTCAATTCATCCTTGTCACTGAACATAATCGTACTTTCTGTAAACAAATACCAAGAGTTAATAAAAATAAAGTATTCGAGATATAAATTAAGACAGCGCCATTTAATTGAATTATTTTTGCGGTTTCAAAGTACTGTACCTGCAACAAAGACGCGGTTGTTAATTTAGCAGTCAACCATCAGTACAATTATGTTGGTAAGCATAATAAAAGATACTCCGAGGAAGATGACTAAAAAAATTGTTTGTAAATAGATTTAAATAAACAAGTCATCAAAAAATGCGGCTAGTCTAGAACAAAAAATAACGTGAGAGAACTCAATGTATCAGCTCCGATATTTACAAATATACAAAATAAATACAATCAACAATGAACTGTATACCGGCCGCATAATTTATTTCAAATTTAAATATCTAACAGATCAGAACGCTACTTTGCTTTAGTGTTCTACAATTTATGTATTTTTAAATTGCGGCAAAAATTAGGTAATAAATAAATCAAAGAAGACTTAAATAGCGCTTTTGTTTGCGTTCGACACGGATTTTGTTTAATATCATGCTTTAAGAAAGACTTTGTATTTGTAAGGTTTTGAAGAAGTCGATGTATTCAGCAGGTGCATAGTATGTATAGAAAAATTGTGAACTACTACTTTGTTCATTTGATATTGTTAGTGACTTGTGATATAGTTGCTACCAATGATCTTGGGCAAATAAATTTTCAGGTAAGTGATTTAAATTTAGATTTTTCGTCTCTATAAAATATGTGTTCGCCATGGTATTTGTACAAGTTTTCTTATAATTATGTTTGTTTACCCTCGCCTGAAACATACCGAAAAATGAAAATATGAACTTAAAAACATATCAACATTGACGAGGATTTATCTGGCTTTTCCAAATAAGAACCTGAAAATATGTATTTATTTTCAAAAACACAAAGTGAAAATGTGAAGGCAAGTACTTTCATGGTTTGCTACAAAAATTCATAGCATGCAAATATCAGTGGAACATAAATTTATTTGAAGCAACGACCCAAGACACCTTATCACTAAAGCTCTTATTTCTTTCTTAACTTTTTATGCAGGAATTAAAAACCTGGGATGGTCCGCGGCGTCCTTTGCAGACTCCTCTGGATGCCGTCTGGCAGCCTGTCGCTGATACAAAGTAACTAAATGTTTAGAGTACCACCTACCTACTCTTTCTATTCTACAGCTTATGTTCCAAATTTTAATTTCTCATAATATTTAGCAACTTTCAACTTTTTTGTGAAAAAGTAATCTAAAAGTCTTTTATTTTTCATTCTTCTTTAATATTTTTTGGGGCTATTATTAATATTCGGTATTTTATGAATTTCGTTAGAATTTTCAATATTTTCGTCGTGCTTATTTACAAAATTTTCTTTTATGAGTTACCTATTTCGTTCTTTACTGGATGAAACCCGTCAACTATGCAAAATTAAACTTAAGAAAGTTAATTTATCAGTTTCCGTAACAGAACGTATAAACCTCATTTTAGAAATATGTAGTTCCTTATAAAGTAATAACATTTATTTTTAAGGAATTGAACTTACTTATTCTAAGAGGTCTTCGCACCACGAATCCGATTAACGGGCTACGTGGCCTGCTTTTTGCCACTTTAGTTTAGCTATACGCTTTACTATATCTCCTATTTGCTTTCTTTTCTTAACCTGAGATGAGATGGAAAGACGACATCAGGAAGGTGGCGGGCCGAAATTGGATTAAAACTGCTCAAAATAGAAAGAAGTGGAGGGGGTTGAAGGATGCCTACACCAAACTGATCGAAAAAGTCTTGAGATGATAATAATAATAATAAGTAGTTTTTACCAGCTTCTTGCTGAGATTAAAGAAATTCACAATAATAATAAAAATCTGTGGGACATCTCACACACGGCCATCTGACCCCAAACTAGGCAGAGCCTGTACAATATGGGTGTCAGACAACATCCGGACACAAGGCAAACACAAGTGCTCATCACACGAATGTTTGCCCTGGGCGGGATTCGAACCCGCGACCTTGTGCTTCGTAGCAGACGTACTACCAGCTAGGCTACGAAGGCCGTCAAAATGATGTTGGTGATGATGTTAATGATGATGATGATGAACTTACTTACATCGTATGTATTTATTTCAATGTGTATTATTCCAATATATTTTATAGGTATCCCTTGTACGTCTACTCGGCATTTGTTGATCGTCGCCGGAAGACTCCAGCTGTTGTGGTGATAGGCGTCACTAGGAAAACTCGTATTAAACCACCACTATTTTGCCGCTTTTGGAAACTTGGAAGTAATACAACCTATATACTACAAGCTGAGATTAAGGTAAATAATTCCGTTTATAAACGGCACTTAGACATATAATACTCCTTATTCTATTCATCAGAAAATGTTTAATACTGTTAATAATAAATTATTACGTATAGTATGCTTTTTAGATTTCAATTAAATTAAACTTTAATCAATTTTGATCTGATTGTATGATCATGCTTATCTATCTATTTATATTATCGTCATAAAGTCAATTTATGGTTACAGTTTAGTCATTTTAATTTAAATAATTTTGGTACTTAAGCTCTATTCAATATTACTAATTTTAAGCTTTTTTTTAAATTACAAGTACACCAAGGAATACGACTTGCTGTATAACAATACAGCATTTGTGTTATGTTTATTGAAAAAATTGCTTCCTGAAGATACTGTAGAAGGATCTATATCGATCGTGTCACAGACTGCGCCGAAACGACTTGCAACCAACTTGATTAAAGTCTTGGACACTACTCCTGAGAAATCTATTATGGTACGTTGGATAAAAATACAATATACCTAATTAATTATTGAAGTAATATCTTACTTCAGTAAAAATGTTTTAAGCGGTTCCAGAATTAGAGTGAAAAGACATTCCTTTGTTTATACATACAGACTTTTTCAGTCGTGCAATAGTAATCGTATACTTGTCAAATTAAATTCAATCATTTTATGGTATTAGTGGAAGGAAGCGTTGGAAGGGGAAAACCAAGACGAACGTTCCAAAATCAAATAGGGACGTTCTGAAAAAAAGTCGGGTAAAGAATACTCTAAACTGACGAGCATGTATGAGGAGATTAATGAATGTGGATTAAGCGAAAGAAGTATGTTTGGATCGTAGCAAGTAGAAGGAAGTGGTCTCTGCCTACCCCTCCGGGAAAGAGGCGTGAGTTTATATATATAGGCTACTCCGAAGCTGACATCTACAAGGCCAAGGTGCATCTTAACGAGACCGCCCAGCCCAAGCACGTGCGCCTCTCGACGCGTAGGAGGGAGGGGAATGGCTCGAAGGACATCCAGGACATCTTTCGGCTTTTTAAGACGGAGGACCCTGACGATATACCGACGTATGTGGCGCGAGATCTCTACAAGTTGCCGCCGGTGACGTTTGATCATGTTGACGTCACCACGCTCCTGAAGGATATTGTGCTGCTGAAGGCCGCTGTTACCGATATCAAAGGTAAATTAGAAGCCTCGGAAAAGGTTAGCGACGAGCTGCGACGCGAGTTGACCTCATTACGTGGTCAAAACGCAGCGTCAGTATCTCCGCCTGCCGCGCACGTCGTCCCCGCGCGGCGCAGTGTCGCCGTGCAACACGACACCGCACAGCTCAGCAAATCGTCGAGCCCAGCAACATACGTTGACAAACTGCGAGTCGGCGACTTCGCAGCTGTAGAGGCTCGAGTAAACAAACCCGTGCCCCCGCCTCCCCGCCCCGAACCACCTGCGCTGCGTCCAACTGCTGCCCCATTCACACCAAAGGAGCAAAGGAAGGATGTGACTGCAGAAAAGTCTCGCCGCCCACGCCGCAATTCGAAGCCGTCATCACTTATGGACTCCACGCAAAAGGAGAAGACGGCGAAGAAAGCGGTGAAAGAAGCTTGTGCTGCGTCTAACGTGGTCGTTGATAAGGACGGTTTTACTCTGGTTGAAACTAGGAAACGCCGTCAACGTCGCAACCGCAATAAACGCGGCACCGTACCCGCAGCCTCTACTGCCCTGAAGGCTGCCGAGCCCACCGCGCTGCTGTACGTGTCCCGGCTGGCCGCCACTACGACGCCAGACGACATCAAGAAGCATATGCGGAAGATGCGCCAGGATCGCATAGATCGCGGACAGGTATCGAGCCTGACGGTGGACGTCCAACAACTGGAAGCGAAGAGATCTACAGATTTTAGATCCTTCGTTATACGCGTCCCCAGAAGTCACCTGTCTGAGTTCCTGAAAGCTGATTTCTGGCCACTGGGGGTTGTATTTCGACGCTTTCGACCTCCAGTGAAATCGTCGTCATAGTGTCGAATAGATTTATTGTTTTATTTTATTTTTTATGTATTTGTAGGTTAAGGTATTTATGTTATGGGCCTCGTTGCCTGAAATAAATAAATTATTATATTATTATTATATTATGTATGTATGTAGTAGAAGCAAAATATATAATAATATCAAAATAAATATATTGAAGTAGAAGCAAAATATATCTGCCGTTTGTTACGTAAACTCGATCCACATAAGGGTGCGGGTAGCGATCGCCTTCCTCCGATATTTTTTAAGGAATGTGCGTATTCCATCGCACTACCTGTGTCGATTTTATTTAATCGCTCGTTAAGAGAGGGTATCTTTCCATCTATTTGGAAGGAGGCTCATGTTGTCCCGCTTCACAAAAAAGGTTCCAAGCGTAACATAGAACATTTTAGGCCGATATCAAAATTAAACACTCTTAGCTCATGTTTAGAGCGAGTTGTGTATGAGCACATCTTCCCGATCATCAAGCAGGGAATACCAGATCAGCAGCATGGTTTCTTTAAGGGTCGGTCAACCGCAACCAATTTGGCGGTATTCACCGAGCATATTATAGAGGGAATGGGCTTTCGGTCACAAGTTGATGTGGTCTATACTGACTTTGAGAAAGCCTTTGACCGTGTGGATCATGTCATACTTCTACATAAGCTTCAAGTATTGGGTATTCATGGCGACCTTTTACGTTGGATGAAGTCATACATATCAAATAGACGGCAAGCAGTTGTTGTTGGCGGGTATCGATCTGATTTCATAAATTTACCATCGGGTGTGCCACAAGGTTCGATCCTGGGCCCCTTGTTATATCTTGCTTTTCTTCACGATATAGGAGCGTGTTTTAGACATGCTAGATTCTTGCTTTATGCTGACGACAAAAAAATATATTATACAATTAATAATTTAAACGACTGCATAAATTTACAGGATGACTTAAACAGACTCTCAGAATATTATGAATTAAACAGAATTAGCGTAAATTTGACTAAATGTATTCATGTAACTTTTTCTCGGGGTACACCTATTAATACCCAATATTGCTTAAATGGAGTTATAATTAGAAAGGATACCATGGTGAAGGACTTGGGTCTACATTTAGATTCAAAACTAACTTATTCGGCACATATAGATCTAGTAGTAAACAAAGCATTTAGAAATTTAGGTTTCATCTATCGTATAACTAAGCCATTTACGGATATGACATGCGTAAAAGTTTTATATTACGCATACGTACGTAGTATTTTGGAATATTGTAGCTGTATATGGAACCCGCAATATGTAATTTACGACAATTCTATCGAACGTGTTCAACGTAAGTTTCTGAAGCATTTAAATTATCGGAGTGGATTTATTAGTGAATCATACGAGCAATCGTGTAGGAAGCACGGATTAATGTCGCTCAGACATCGTAGGATTTTGAATGACATGGCGTTTTTCCACGATATATGTTCGAGTACGGTTGATTGCTTACCTCTTGTGAACAGCATGTTGCAGCTATGTGTGCCTGGGAAACGTACGAGGCATACTCAGCTCTTTCACATTGAATTTGTACGAACAAATTATGCCGCCAATTCACTTAAATTACGCTTGCCCCGAACGTATAATAAATTGTTTTCGGAAATTGACATTTTTTCTCAGTCTAAAAAAACTTTTATCAAGAATATTGGTGAAACTTTGTCTGCCTCACTTAAGTGACACAAAGCTACATAATATTATCTTTGCTGCGGTTCTTTCTTTGGCGATTCCTTTGTTAAGATTTATTGATCACTTTTTATCGGCATGTAAACCAACTCTAAACTCTCACACGCACACACACTACACAAATACTCCACCACCATTACACATTACACTCACACTCAAATCGTGCAACAGTTTGAACTAAACTTTTTATTCTTTTAAATTATTATTGCATTGAAGATGTTTTCTGACTTACCCTCTATAAAATAAATATGTATTTTTGTTAAGTTAGCATAATGGAAGTCTGTAATTGGCTTATGGTGTAATTATATTTATTATTTATATAAGTTCTGTATCATAGCTGTAGACTTCAATGAACAAAATAAAATAAAAAATAAAAAAAAATAAAGTATGTATGGTATAAAAAATCAACACAACCGCAAAGAAATTCAAAGATTGCGTGATATGTCAAATTAATTTTCCAGGATAATATTCACATATGCGTGAGTCCCTAC
Source organism: Teleiodes luculella (assembly GCA_948473455.1). Classification (NCBI taxonomy): domain Eukaryota; kingdom Metazoa; phylum Arthropoda; class Insecta; order Lepidoptera; family Gelechiidae; genus Teleiodes; species Teleiodes luculella. Next base: position 15,793,070 of record OX419589.1, read on the forward strand.
AAGTCCACTGCTGACGTGGAGTGGCTCGTGGAGTGGATAGAGCTTAACAAGATGCTCGGAGCGACCCACTTCTACTTCTACAACACGTCTGTTGATGCTCGAGTGGACTGCGTCATCAGGAATTATCCTGATCGGGAACAACTATTTACTGTACTTCCTTTTCATTCGCCCATTAAAAATGTTTGGTATGTACATAATGTAATGTAGGTATATAATCGGGTAGATATATGTAAATAACAGAGCGTTATTTTTACCGATAGTTATAATTATAATCAATCATACATAACCTATACTTATACGGGTAGTACTATTATATACTTCTGTAATAGGATTCTTGAATAATGTGACTCGCCATAAAGTAAGTTAAATAAGATCTTACTTTATGCTTTTGATTCTTCACAAAAACAAACAAAAACATCACTCGGTGATAAAGTAATTAATAAAGAAATGTCATTAACAGTTTTTCATGTTCAAGTAGCATACATTTTCAACCGACTTCAAAAAGGAAGGAGGCTAAAGTCCGTATCTAATTATTTGTTTTCAGGAATGAAGGTCAACTCGCATCAAGCCAGGACTGTTTGTACCGGTCGATGCCTCGCGCTGCTTGGCTGATGCCCTTGGATCTAAACGAGGTGGTTTTACCACACAGAGCTGGACTTCAAATGATGCTGCAAAAGAAACGTTTAAATTCAACAATCTATATGATGCTGTTCAATTCTATGCTCCACCGATATTACTCATTGACGGATAAACAATTTGCCCTGTTATTCAGAAATGCGTTCTTTTACCAGGGTTTTGAGGTCAGTATTGAGTGCAGCTTTGTTCATAAATAGGGTTCCCTGAAAACTTCGTCGCCTTTAACTGTACCGTCAGAGAAAACTGCTAGGTATCAGCCATTATTTTAAGCAATGACAAAAGCCACTGGTTTCTTTGCAACTACCGGCTAATCTATTTGATCCATACTTAACGCACAGATAATATACTAGTTACACTCTTAACGGTATCCTGTAAGCGACAAATTCATATAATGTTCCTCAGGGTTTGTAAAAATTAAAATTATTCAAATATAATGCTTCTAGGACGATCCAGACTCACCACGGCCCCTGCTAACTTCTAGAAAGACCAAGCGTTTAGAGTTACTCAACTGGTATGGTGTCCGCAGCAAATATGCAGTTCAGCCATCTCAAGCCACCGAACTTGGCCTCTACAAAGTGAGGGAGTTCGTATCAGATGAAGACAGCTTGGATGTCCGTGTGGGTTCTGACATTGCCATCCTGCATAACTATAGGGTAAGAAAATTAAACTCGGAATTAAAAAAATATTATTTCATAGATCTTATATAGTCATATCATAAGACACTATAATTATATTCGTTGTAGGACCTCTGAATCTTCTATATTATATAAATTATTATTTATTTAGTCAACAACGGTAACCCATTATACACATACACTATCAGAAAAAATAATAATATTTGGCTTCCGTTTTACTATTTTCTCTATGAGTTTATCTAATCTGTTTTATATTATGATATTTCAGCGTGAATGCATTCAATATAAGTGTACAGAAGGGTACCCTACCACAGTAGATCGTGTGGCACACGTGTGGGCCAAGCCGCTTTGGAAGAGGGTGCAAGATAGAATGGCAGAAATCAAAGATGTCTGCTTCCACAAACCTGTTGTTGGTGACAAAAACAATTACAATGTGAATGAATCACAATGATCATAATATTTCAATGGTTGTCTATATGGGATATCTAGTGAAGTGGTATTAAAAATAGTGAGGTTGTCAATCACTAGCAGACACAATAAGAATAAAAACAATTGATTTTGGATGAGAAAGATTAGCCTACATTATCTTGTACTGTAATATCGTACAATGTATCAGAGCTGGCCTGTGCAACTAACACGACTCTATTACCATACCTGACAGCTAGTGACGTCAATGTGCGAATTATTACCGTATTTATTTTATTAATACAACGGCCAGATAAACATCTTATGTGTACATAATCGCTGTGAAATTGTAAATTTTAGGTGCAGGTTTAAAATATGGTATAAATGTAATAGTTAGCGTCTAGACACTAGAGCTAGCTCTATTCTAATGATATTCATGAAAATTATGTAGATCATGGTCGACTCCTATTAATATTGCAGAAAATTAAATTTGTGTTAGGAGAGTGAATAAAAAGTGAGGTAATTTTTTCTTTACTTCATTTTGCCTGCATCATATTCTTCAACGGAATATAATTATAGTACTTTTATAAAATACTAAATGTTGCATGACTGATATATTTTTCTACCATTTCTTGAAATAATTTATCTTAGCTTACAATTCCGAAGAATTTCATGCGTTAGATAGTTTGCGTTTATTGTGTACGGGGCAATTGAAATTTCACGTTTTTAAATTATTACGTGTAATAAACTTCTTGAAATGGAATATTACATTACTTTTGTCTATTAGAAAAGCCGTTAAAACACGACAGTATAAGTTGAATTATAAGGAACATATCGCCTATTTGCATATTTCACTAGCAACTGACTGGATACAAACACCCACGTGCAAATGCCACAGAATATATAAGCACTCAAACGCTTGAATTCATCTCAATTCCTAACATCGTGAATAGCTCTAAGACGCTATAAAATCGTTGTACGGCATATTGGTGAGTTTCAATCAAAATGCATAAAAGATCCGATAGCATAATGCGATGATAGTTCATTCATGGCATTCATTCGATTATGTTGACCGAACAAAAGTACTATTGTGCAATTATACTATCGCGGGCATTTCATCTCATCATCGGATACTATCTTTGTACCGGCCTACACGGACCGCGATTCTGCCAGACCAAGTGGTAGTTGTAGTAATAAAATAATTTTAGTAGATATTAACTCTGATGGAAGCTGGACGCGGGCAGCGCAGGATCATTTGTATTTTAAGGAAATCCTTGGAGAAGATATCGGCCACCAATGGAAATCTACAGAGTCGTTATATTAACAGCCCATATAATAATGTCTCCACAGAAAATGAAGAGGCCCTAATCAACAACGCAGGCCCAGTTCGGGTTGGTCAACTTCATTTCACACTCAACCTATGAATTTCTTCGCAAGTATATGCAGCTTTTCTCGCAATCTTTTCCTTCACCGTAAGGGCGTTGTATAAACGTAGGTATATAATATATAGGTATTATTATAAAAGTTAAAAATACATTTGTACCACCAAGGTTTAAACCCACGTGTCCCTAATGAAAATCAAGGGCCCTAGCGACTAGGTCACTCTTGCCCTAAGACCATTTTTGACTTGACTGAATATGTTCACGTTATCATTGTAGGTAATAATAAACTGCACTGCATACTTCATTACCGCTTCAGTGAAGGCACGCATCTTTCACAATAGCCGGCGTTGTGTGTCAAACAAGTGATGTATCGCGTCGAGTTACGTCACAATCGTCATCAAATTGACTGTCGATATAAAGGAGTACTGTCAAGGTGCCATTGCGCAATGGCATCCGCGTGGTGCGCAGTGTCATTGACTCGAGATCAAGATACGGCCACCATTATACCCGCACCCATACTGAGAGTGAAATTGACAAAAGTTGCTATTCAAATTGTACTCATAAGAAAATGACTGGCTGTTTACCTGTATGGTTGTAATTCCCTAAGGTAAAGGTAAAGTTGATGAACTGATATAAATCTCAGATTCATGATGACTACTCTATTTAAACAAAGTGCGAGTAGCAGCTTACCAAATTCTGAAAGGACCATCCTGATCAACGGTTTTGAGTAAGTTTCCCAAAGAAACTTTTCTTTAGACACTCTACTACACAAAATAGTCATTTTAATCTGATTTGGTAAGTTTCTTTCAAGTTCAACAACATGGGATCACACCCAACAATATAATACGCGATAGTTGGACAAACAAACACACTTTCTGATTAATATTTATAACTTCGAATTTAAAGCTTCCGACTGCTTCCGTCAATGCAATTAGTGTGGCAGCATATTGGTCGAATGAAGTATCGGAAACGAATTGGCGTCATGACATGACTCGGCAGTTCGGCACGGAACCTTACCGTGACATGACAGAAGATGTAATTTTTATTACTTGTTATAATAATATTATATGCGGAAATTCGCCAGAAATATCAGAATGACAAATTCAAATAGTAGCAGAGCTTTCGCTCCTTAAAATTACCTTGTAACCAAAGAGACCTAATATTTCCAGACCATAATAAATTGGTGGGCGTACATCAATTTAACTAATGTTTCAATAAGCACCTTGTAGTCTTGTATCTACATGTATTAATGTATTAGCGCCGCCTAACCGCGCTGCCTGGAAGAGAAGGCTATGTATGATCACTGAAAGAAACATATGACCTTTTTGCAGCTAAACCGATTCGCGTGATTCAAACTCCTAATAGCCTGGTACATTTTTCTTCACATACTCACAGTGAAACGGCGCGCTGGCGCGTCATATAAAATTGACGTTTTTCAGACTTGTCAACTTATTGTATAGGTACCGAAATTATCACGAGCTAACAGTTTTCTATTTTGAACATATTGTTTATCTTCGGTATCAATAGACAAAATTAGTATTGTATTTATACATTTTTGCATACAATTCGTCTAGATATCTTTAGCCGACTTAAACAACCCACGCTCAATTTACAATTGTTTCGCTTTTTGTTTGGTTTGTTAGCGATATCAATTAACTTTAACAATTGCTGCTCTGTCTCTTCTCTCTATGTGGTGGGTTGGTCGACGACTGACCGCATAATCCTTAGATTCCGATTTACTGGGCCGCCTGAAGCATCTGAAATCACCCTATGCCCTCTATCAGCTATATCATAGACAGTGGGTGGTCCGCTGCTTCACGTTTTAAACTTCCTTTCCTAACTTATTTCTTGTCCTATTTTTTCGGACGTGAAGATTCTTTTACTTTTTACCAAACTGTCATGAAATAGTGTTTGTTTGAGACTCCCTAATAATCTAACTCAGGAACTCCGAAACGGATTGCTAGACAAAAGATTCTACAATACTTAACTGCACGAAGTGTAAAGCTCACTTTCACTATGAGTGTGTTAATATAGAAAAAGAGTACTATACAACTCAGTTACAAAATCTCAAAATAAACTGGACTTGCCCGGAATGCAAAAACCTCACTCGGCGTATAAGAAATGATAACACCCCAGTTCGAGCTCAATATCGACTGCCCTCTGAAGACACCGCACTATTGTCCGTTCAACCCGCCCAAACAAACGGTGGTGGTTTGAAAGAGACCAACCCAAAAACCAATCTGCCTCGTGCCGAAGCATCAAATCTCAAACCCCAGCGAGAAAATCGTAAGTGCGCCTGCGGAACGCGGGAGAGCATACGAGCGATGATTAAAGACGAATTACATGCAGTTTTTAAGCAAGAACTAAAATTATTTCTACACGAACACGTAATGCCGCATGTAAAAGTTCATAATGAGATATTGGCTAAGATAGAAAATATTGACGATAAATTGAAACTACTTGACCCAAGTAAGTTTATACAGAAATCTAACCACGATGACGCGGAGTCTGCTCCGCTAGGAGGTGCTGATGAGGCGACGTCACTAACGGCAAATGCTACCGGTAATCCGCGACCTGCTGCTTCCGTGACCGTGCCAGTCCCTTCAACTCCTAGCTTGGCAAGTACCACCACTGTAAATCCGACTAATACCACAATCTTAGATAGTAGCCTACCTATTAGTGACTTTCTACCAGTCCCCAAGGATAATAGAAGAGCATGGAATGTTGTCGCATCAAAAAATGTACGGACCCCTAAGCCCACAAACGAAGAAAATACTGCGCCCCACCATCGTGGCTCTCGGTCTTCAATATCGGGCGTGCGTAGGGGAACTGCGGATCCAGAGACTACATCTCTAAGAGCGGCCGAGAAGAAAACTTCCCTTCACTTATTCTATGTATTGAAGGGGACCACTGCAGAAGAGGTACGTTCCTATATCGGCCCTATTTGCGGCGGCAACGACGTGTGTATTGTGGAAGAGCTAAAAGCGCGCGGAGACTACGCTTCATTTAAACTGACAATTCCTGCAAAACTCGCTGATAGAGTTATGGCTGCTGAAAACTGGCCTGAAGATGTTTGTATTAAATACTGGCGTAACAATTTTCGCTCCTACCCTGACCGTAAAAAAGCGCCATAAAAATGTTCTTCTTTACTATCAGAACGTTCGCGGATTGAGAAGTAAAACTGCAGTGTTTAGCCAAAACATAGAGCAAACCAGCTATGACGTGGTTGCATTGACTGAAACGTTCCTGACTAGTTCAGTACATGACGGAGAGCTGTTCCCGGACGGATACACTGTTATGCGCAAGGACCGAGTAGCCGACGCGGGTTGGGGAGGCGTGTTGCTGGCTGTGCGTGCGCCTGCCACACTGCGCCCGATTAACGACATTGATGGCATATCACCTGACAAGGAAATATTATTTGCTATAGTAAACTTAAAAAATACTAAGTTTTTGTGCTGTGTAGTATATTTTCCACCTAGCTATAACGATGACCAATATTTAAATGTTTTGACATGTATAGAAAATGCAATTTGTAAATACCCTGACATGAACATTATTATTTTAGGCGATTTCAATCAAAACTCTATGAGTGTAAATCTAAAAATGCAATTTTCATCCTTCTGTGACTTTTGTAATCTAAATCAGCATTGTAAAATTCAAAACTATCGCGGAGGTATCTTGGATTTTGTGCTGAGTGAGCTAGGACCCGATAGAGTGACGGTGGTGCAGGTGGAGGAGCCATTGGTGCTGTTAGATAAATTTCACCCACCGCTGTCCGTAAGAATGACCGTGCATAACATGCGGCCAGTGTCGAATCTGGGTGCCAAACACCGCCAATCACGTTGTCCTCGTTGGAACTTTCGTAAGGCTGATTTTGCTGGGCTATATAGCGCTATATCTAACATCGTATGGACTGATCTTATGTCTGAGTCTGATGTTGATTTAGCTGTTGACCTATTTTATGACAAACTTTATGACTGCATTAATGAACATGTTCCTATTAAGGCAACTCAAACAACATCTAATAAGTTTGTCTATCCAAGATGGTACAACTCTGAAATTATATATAATATCAAGCAAAAACATTTCCATTTAAAACGATTCAAAACCGAAGGTAAAGAATTTAATCATGAATTATTTAAATATTATAGACAACTTGTAAAGATTCAGATTGACAATGCCTTCTATCAGCATCTCAAAAATTTGGAAAAAAATATATCAAATAACCCAGCTGCGTTTTGGGATCATATTAAGAGTAAGCGAGCCGACAGAAATCGGCTTGAAAACTTCACGTATAACGGTAGGGAAGTGTCGGGCGAGAATGCAGTCGATTCCTTTGCTTCTTACTTCAGCTCGGTCTTTCACAGCGTAGAGCCACGTCTGGATGCAACTGAGGCTTTGGCCGGGGCATCACCATCCTCTATGCATGTTGCCGTTGACTCTATCAACCCGTCAGATCTCGCCTATGCTGGCAAGCGGTTGAGGGCAAGATCAAGTCCTGGGTCCGATGGCGTCCCTCCATTTCTGGTTAAGGACTGCGCCGGTATACTCGAAAAGCCCCTTATCTATTTATTCAACTTGTCACTCGCTAATGCCAGGTACCCAGAGCGTTGGAAGGAATCTGTAGTCACACCAATTCCAAAGTGTGGATCCAGCGTGGATATTGCTGATTTCAGACCTATAGCGGTACCGCCAGTATTTGGCAAAGTGTTCGAGTCGGTTTTGGACAGACGCATCAGTAGTCAGGTGACATGTTTGCTGAACGATAGTCAACACGGGTTTCGTCGAGGTCGGTCCACAACCACCAATTTGGTAAACTTGGTTGATTATATTGCTGCTAACATGGACGCTGGCGGGCAAGTCGATGCCATATATCTCGATTTTAGAAAAGCATTTGACTTAGTAGACAATGACATATTGCTCCGGAAGTTAGCCTCTGTCGGTTTCGCACCAAACCTTATTGAGTTTTTTTCTAGCTACCTTCGAGGCAGGAGACAGTTCGTCAGGATTGCTGGATACGAATCTGAAGTATTTCACACGAAGTCTGGTGTCAGCCAAGGAAGCACATTGGGTCCTACTTTATTTTCGCTCATGATCAACGATTTGCCGGCTAGGGTTCAAACTGCAGAGTGTTTAATGTTTGCCGACGACTTAAAGTTGTTTCTGGGTGTCCGCAATTCTGCTGACGCGTCAGCATTGCAGCGCGATATTGACGCTGTTGCTGCTTGGAGCGATGCCAACCATCTTCCTTTTAATAGCGCTAAATGCAAAGCTTTAACTTTTTCTCGTGCTCGACTTCCTATCCAAGGAAACTATAGCCTATCGGACATTACACTGGACAGAGTCAGTGAAATTCGTGACCTAGGAGTAATCCTGAACAAGAATCTTGACTTTAAAACCCATATTGACAAGGTCTGTAAGAGCGCTAACAAAGTTCTTGGTTTTATCATGAGGACCGCTGCCCAGTTTGCTAGTGTTAATGTTGCTATAAAGCTGAGGCCAAACCTGCGCGACCAAAGCGACTGCGAAGCGGGAGCGTCTACCGCGCGACGGACGCTACCCATATACATCTATGGCGCTTTGCATACCTACGCGACCGCATCGCGGGACGGCCGCGTCGGCAGAGCGGGACGCACGCGTCCAGACCAGACCAGTCCGGTGAAGCTTGATTTGTCGTACCTTTTCGACACAAGCATAGGTCAATTCAAAAAAAAAAAAAAAAAGCACGCGTCCAGTGGTCAGACGTGTGTTGTGAGCGAGTTTTTTTTTTTATTTGACCTATGCTTGTGTCGAAAAGGTACGACAAATCAAGCTTCACCGGACTGGCGCTGGCGGGGGAGTGGAAGACTCTAACCCCAAAAAAAAAAGTCATATACCAACGCGTCTAGGGGCGGCTCGAGGGAGCCTCGGACCACGACCTAGCGCGTTGATATTGAAAAATATCGTGAAGGAGACGACGCCTGAGGGGCTCCGTCTCTGATTTTCAATTTTGATTTTGGTTCTGGCCGCGCCCCCGCCGGCGGGTGCGGGCGTTGTTACCTGAAGGGTAAATGAGCGAGTTTGTTTGTTATTTAATTCCACAATGACTACAACAGGAGATACTACAGAGTTGTTTGTTCCGCAAGAGCAAGCAATAAAAGGTCTTCCTCATCAGAGTCAGACTCTGATGTTAAGTACCAGGATGTCATCACCACAACAATTTAGTAGTTACACCAGATAAAGTCGCGCGTCTTCAGTGATTGTTCATCAATTAATGAAGTTGGCGATTCGCGCCGCAGTCGCGCAGGTATGCACGTTAGTTTCGCTTTGCAGACGCTCCCGCATCGCGTCCCGCGTCCCGCTTTACTGACGCGCAGGTTTGGCCTCTGCTTAATATTGTACAACGCCTACGTACGTAGCAAACTCGAGTACGCTGCGGTGATTTGGGATCCATACGAGAGCAAGTACACTCTTATGGTGGAAAAGATCCAGCGAAAATTTGCAAGATGGGTGTATAGGCGATTGTACGGTTATTATCCATACATGTACCCATCGATGTTTGTATCTGGTATGGTAGGATTTGATACGCTGGCCCTTAGGCGCAAGATACTACTCTTAATCCACTACTACTCAGTTCTGAATAATCGAACAGATAATGCGAGTGCGCTCGGAAAAATGTCATTGGTTATACCAAGGAGAGGTGCGATGTGTGGGGATGTGGCGTTGCCGCCCCGGCGACCAGTGCGCCTGTTCGCGAGGCCTAGCGCGCGCACCAACTACGCGCGTAATGCACCAACCTCCAGGGCACTCGCTCTACTCGGGGACTTGCTCATGCAGCATTCAGATGCTGATGTGTTTTATGACGGCCTAGCGACATTTGTTAGGAAATTGTACTATTTAATGTGCTTTTTATAACCATAACCATGATAAATTTTAATGCATGAATCAATGACATACATAGTTACTTTTAAATACATAATAATATACTGTTATTGTTAATTAATGCATGAGCTTACAATGTGCTTTGGGTGCAACCTGTAAACTTGTAAGATTATTGAATAAATAAATAAATAAATAAATAAATAAATAAACAATAAAAGCATGGAATGGAATACGCTCCGTAAAAATTACAACAATAATATCCAATAACGAATGCTGAATCGTGACGTAACCCATCAGAATGTTCAATATGTAACCTATCTGGCTGCAGCACTACGCAGTGAGAGTATATCCGATGAGTAACTGCCTATCAAAATTGGTGCTGATCTTACTCAATGAAGAGTCGATGATTTTAATGGCCAGCAATAAATATCGCGTAGTTTGGAAAGGTATCCGACTGAGACGGCTCACAAATTCACAATCCGGATATGATCAGTTTCCTCTGCAACTTGCAAGTCATTTTAAGTACTTATTTACACAAATATGACATGTCGTTTATCTGGGAATGGGTTAAATAATGAATAATAATATAAACAAGATAAAATTTACTGTGGGACCAACAGAAACGATTTTTTGCGTCTTGAAATGTTTTTTCATAGAAAAGTTTGTTCATTATTCATCACTATAATGGTCTACTAGTTAAATATCAAGATGTTTACAAAACGAGATGGTATCTTTAGATCTCTTTTTTTCTCTGAATCTTAACTCTCTCTAATGACAAGGGATAAAACTAATTACAAATATTCAGACTATTAAAGGATTGCTTCTCTAAACAGAGGCTGTGTGATGATGATGATGCAAAATTACACCACTTTTATGATGTAAAACTGATACAATCATATAAGCATTGCTGATAAATATCTTACTTCATACTTTTTTTTCTACTAACAGGCGTAAACTTTTCCTTTATTATTTTTATTAGTTTTTACAATAAAAACAACATTTTAATAAAATTCACTTTGAGACCCATCACGGGCTCAAAGGCTCTATCTAGACTCTGCCTAGTTTGGCGGTGTGTGAGTTGTCCCCAAATTTTTTTTTATTTATTAGGTATAGATATTACATAAATTTATGTCACATGTTTTATACTTTTGACTCGTTTAATTTATGTTCACGATTAATTATTCTACTTGATATCCTCTTACGCTCTATTTTTTTCACTCATATAACACGACATATTATCTCAAAATGCCACACAGGTTTGTCGACTGAACAACCGAACCAATAAAAGTTGTGAATAAATTACCGCGTTAAATAATCCGCAAACCACAAATCAGCGATCGCTCTATTTAACCGACGACGTCACAACAAGTAGGTGTGGTGTGTATTTCACACGGGCTTCGCCGGCGCTTACGCAATGTTTTTGCACGAATTTGACCACTCGCCCGCGGAACAAGTACAACCTGATACCTACCTGCTCTAATATCAGCTAAAGTCATTTTGTACGTCTGTTTCTTTGTTTAAAGGACAGAATTTTTTAATGATATAAACCAACAGTTTTCCCGAAAGAAATTCGAAATCATTTTTCTCTTTAAACAAAATTTGCAGTCACACAATATAATAAATAGAGACCATCTTTTCCATTTCTTTAACCAACTACTTATTAACTTTTTGCCGAATGTAGCACTCTATTTTGACACTTTCAACAAAAAATTTTTTGCGTTAGTTACAGAGGTAGGAAAGAGCCGCGCTATGCTTTGGCTTTAGGTTTACAGATCTACCTATCTTACTGCTTGATGAATGATGACATACATTAGGAACTACAGATTTGAACTTTCTGTAAATTAATGCGGCCCAGTATAGATTGGTCAATATTGGTCATATCATAAATAACAAGCATTGATTTTCTTCGCAGTCGAGTGCAAGTTTCCTCAAGTACTTATTTGCAAACTAACATTTGCAACGGTTAGCAAACAAAAACATTGTGTTGAAAGCACACTTTAGAATAAATATTGGATCTGTGTGAAGTCGGAGGCGATCGCTAGTTGCACTGTGCAGACCGCTAGTCTAGCCATCGTCGCTTGCGCAGGCTGAGTAGTCATGTCGAGCTAATGGTTCTAATCTAATGGCACTTATTTGAAACATCTGATCTGACGAACGAGTCTGACTGCAGGTGAAAGTGACAAGATGTATGACTCAGCGAAGCGCTAATTCTGGTGTTGTCCTTAGTTTTTAAGATAAGAACATACATAATTAAACGCCTGGTCCGTCAAGAACCCTTTTTTAAGATGTTCTAATATGTTAAGGTTTTTATGGTATGAAAATTATCTGAATCTATAAGGAATCGAGTTTTAATGTAAGGGGTAGGAACTACAATAATTTATAACATATGATAACTACAAAGAAGTAAACATTAGTACATCTATTTTCATTTACATGCCGCTTTAAATTATTTGAACATAGGTACTCATAATTAGCTTAAATCTAATTAATTTTACAATTGTCTTAGTCTTTGTTGTAAGACATTAATCACCCCTCACTCTTGTACTTAGCCTGCTAAAATAATAATCGCCGCCTTTCCGATACGAGAGCTCAAGATTGTTTGTCACGTCACGCACCCTAGGTGGCAAACCTTGTCAACTTCTTGTCAACTAACTACATGAGCGCTCCATTTTGTAATATTACAGGAGCAGTACGGAACGTTTGGAATATCTTGCTGATCCCGTAAAGGCTGTTTACATCGTCTGTCATTCATAGATTGAACTTTATGGTCTGTACCATTCTTATGATGAAAGTATAAACGATATAAAAATAAATGAAAGATTGTAGGATATCCATTGCAACAGTTATTGGTACTATCACTGCGCGTGCGCCGGCACGACGACGTTAAGTCACGCTTCCACTGCCGAGCATTATATACTTCTGTGCCCGAGCTTTTGATACTCGAATGAATCAACCCGAACCTCCTCTTAATCTAATGCACTAGCAGATAGCACTGAGTGGCTGTTTGTTCACGTACAGTTACGCAAATTATTACACTCGCCTGGGTCCGATTCCATCAGATATTTTAAATATATATTTTAGTGAAATACTTCAATAGCAAAGTTTATGGTTAGGTCATGGTCTAAATAAATATTATAATAGTCGTTGCAAATATTACTAAAGTGGTACTGGTACTAACTAAGTGGTAACTTTAGGGGTGAAATAGTTCTCATATCGGGAACTGATCACCAGTCTGCGCCAATCGCAGACGTCCCCCGTATAGATAGATAGATAAGTGGTACTAAATTCAACTCTCAAGGTAGTTTTACAGCGTCGGTCCTATAGTCTAGTTGGTAATCCACATGTACAGGAAGATGCGCCCAAGGAATACATTCTTGTGATGAGCATGTATGTGTCTAAATACTCGTATGTACATAATTATGTATGTTTCTATATATTATATTATGTTTGTATATCAGTTGTCTGGTTAGTCTAATACAGGCGATAGCGTGTGGGATATCCTTGTACATAATTATAATATAACTAATTATGACGGCTATAATGAATTAGTTTATGAAAGTGGTATAATAAATTATGTTTTAATAAATAAATCAAAGAAGAGAAACGTTTCCTTACAGCCTTCTTCCTAACGAACATAAACACCAATACAATATTCACACAGTTCTTGTGATTGTCATTTACATTAAATTATTATGATCTAGTTTTGCAAGTTGTATATTTTATAATAAACTGAAGTCTATTCGGACTAAGCCGCTGGCGTATTAATATGGAAAGTGCATTAAAAATATATTTCACCATTATTATTTTCTATTAAGGTCATTTTAGGTATACGTACATAACATTTATTTTTTCTGCCAGTGCTTTCACGTCTTTTAATTTATAGATAAGAAATTTTATTATTACTTCTATTCATCAATTACAATATAAAGTAAAACGTGGATTTTCCTTGCGTGATCGAATGAGATCCGCAGGCGAACCAGAGTCACCGACTTAGCCCGAAGAATTGCTAAACTTAATTGGTAATGGGCTGGGCACATTGCGCGTAGAACCGACGGCCGTTGGGGCAGAAAGGTTCTTGAATGGCGACCGCGCGCCGGAAGACGTAGTGTGGGCAGGCCCCCCACGAGGTAGACCGACGATCTGGTGAGGTTCGCGGGAAGCCGCTGGATGCGGGCAGCGCAGGACCGATCATTGTGGAGATCTTTGGGGGAGGCCTTTGTCCAGCAGTGGACGTCTACAGGCTGAGATGAGTGAGTGATGAGATGAGTGATACAGTAACACTAATAAATACAGAAAATGATGTGAAAATCATTTTTTTGCCTTACTTGTTCTCGGAATATGAAACGTAAATTTACTATTAATATTCCACGGTTTCTTCAGTGAATCTCTTTATTAATGCCCCTATAAAAAGCTTTTACAGTATCTATATCAAAACTATCGATGTTGTAACAGCATTATTAGTCGCTAGAACCACTTATCTAACAACCACTCAGCCACTTACCCAGATAACCACTGGATTGGCTAAATCAAAGGACATCATGACTTTGATAAAATGTTACTCGTACATCAGTCGTTATGTAATGAATAATCAAACGTTTTTAATAGTAATGATTTGTGATCTATTTTAATTTTTATACTTATTTTATTATTATACTATAATAATATGATTTTATTATTTTTAATTATCTAATCATCATCATCATCATTAACAGCCTGCGGCAATCCACTGCTGGACATAGGCCTCTCCCAAGGTGCGCCATTTGGCCCGATCTTCGGCCGCACGCATCCACCTGCTGCCAGCCACATCTAATACATCATTATAATAAAATGTCAACTAAAATACAAAATTAAATGCATAAAAATAATAATTGTCAGAATACAAAAAACTAAACCTTATCAAACAGGCCCCCACGAACGGCTACCTGTCCAAACATAGCCAAATATAATCAAATTAGATAAAACTCTAGACTAGTTCCAAAGTTCCCATGATTAGTACAAAAAAGACTTAAATTCAAAAGGTTTTTCGTCTAGATTTAAAAAAAAAGATTGTCTGTCCATAGTTGGACGTTCAAAAGCGGCGTTCGTCATCGAGTAGCATTTTTAACATATAATTAGTTAAATACAACCGATTATGCAGATTAAAAAGTACTTATTGATGTCTAAAGTCCCTCTCCTCAACTGAAGGTCGTGAGAATCTGCAAATTACTCAGTAACCGCCACCGCAATAGGTTCTATAGTTTATAATAAACTTCCTTTACCTGAATACTTGTAACTATACCCGTAAGTGTAATTATTTGTCAGCATTCAGCATTCGTAATAGTCGTCGTTAACAGCTCATATATGTCCCCAGCGAGGGGCTCGAGCCTACCCCGACAAAAAAGAGGGGTGTTATAGTATGTCTGTCTCTCTGTCTGTGGCATCGTAGATGCGCTGATTTTGATCTACGAGTAGTTTTTTTTTTGTTTGCAAGGTGTCATAATCGAGAGTGTTCTTAGCTATGATCCAAGAAAATATCCTCAACTATTTTAAGATTATCAGCTCATTACTAGTTGTTAAAAGGATAAGATAAGTAACGGTTTTCTGGCGGGGGTTGAATGTAGCTTATAAATTAAATACTGTCAAACAGGCAACACTTACCAGTCTGTTTTTTGCAAACGAATTCCGGAAGCTGACCTCTCCATTAGCAATCGCACGTAACATTACCACAAAACAAACACACATCAGTGAGGATGACGGTTCGCATGCATCACGAACGGCCCGCTCTGTCAAAACATTTTGACAGCTGTCAGTTTGACAGCTGGCCGCGAACAGCGCGCTAATTGCAACAGACACACCGGCGGCGCGGGGCTCACTTTCATTTGTTATACAATATTTAATTAGTCGGTTAGGAATAATTAATAACATTAGAGCTTAATTTAGTACATTAAGATAATGTAATTGACCACTTAGATTGCCATTTTGATGCATTAGTGAGTAGTACAAAGTTGCCTAGTTAGATTGTTCATAATTGAACTGTGTATAAGTACTTGTGGATGGTTTCTATTTTAACTAATCAACGTAGGTAAAATTATCAAACTTATACAAATCCTAGATTCACTTCTCGTGGGGGGAGGTGGGTGAGTAGGGTAACCTATTATATTCTAAGATCTCTATAAAATAATAGAGGCTTGTGCTTCTCATAAAATAGTAACTAAAACGAGTAGTAAGGGAATAACAAGCAGCAGTATTTGTCATGTTCTTTCAGCGGAAATGAATATACTATCTAAATTGGGGTAACACCTACGACCAATGCTGAAAAGTTCAAATGTCTATTGTTTATTTTTATCAAAACGTCAACGGTGGCTTGACTTACAGAATTAGTACGAGTACCTATCGCGCTGCAAAAATGGCGTGTTGCGTGTAGCGACTGAAGCTCTACTCCAAACTCCAACGACCTCAATATTTTCGTCTAAAATAAAATGACCATTAGGTATTAATTACAAAATCTACACGAAAATGAAATAGGTTGTTATAATAATCAACAGAAATGGGTGGTTGGAGTCTTCACGTAACATTTCCTTTGTCTCCCGGGGCGGCGACTCTACAAAAGGCCCAAAGTTATGTTATAGTGAAATACCAGGAGAGCATAAATTGCAACTGTGGTCCCGACCCCGTCCGCGCCGCTACGTGAAGTTATGCCTTTATTCAACAATATTTACTTATTTCATATTTATTTACGCTATCGTTTACGTTCTAGGAAGTCAACCTCACTCGCTAAGCACAGAAGTAGAGTTTATCTAATGTAGGTATGTAAAAATAATTTACGGCCTCTTAGCCCAGTTGGTAGTACGTCTGCCTACGAAGCACAAGGTCGCGGGTTCGAATCCCACCCAGGGCAAACATTCGTGTGATGAGCACTTGTGTTTGCCTTGTGTCTGGATGTTGTATATTTATACATGTATGTATATCAGCTGTCTAACACCCATAGTACAGGCTGTGCCTAGTTTGGGGTCAGATGGCCGTGTGTGAGATGTCCCACATATTTATTCATTATTTATTTATTATTAAATTATAAAGCAAGATGCATCCGATTCCTTCTATCTAACATGTGCCTTGAATAAACATAACAAGCGTGACGGAATAATGTTTTCTTGTATAACGTCTCTCATTTACGAGTAGATCGCTTCTAGATGAGTCCGCGAACGTGTGGTTTAGTTTAGTAATTTTGAGCATTAATTTAACCCCTGTAAAAGGCTTAATTCCGTTGAAAAGTTAAAGAACAATTAGGTACGTGACTTAAAATCGTACAACCCCTAAAGGATACCTATCTATATATATTTATATCCATTATTTTCACTTAGATATCTTGTTTACAGCTCACATTTACAATTTTCTTGGACGTGTTATGCCCCGCAGTATGCCCGCAGTACAAGAAACGGCAAATATAAATACATTCGAAGAACAACAATAATATTAACAACGAAATATTCCATAGTCGAGTTGGACACGTATTTGAGACAATTTCGAACTTATTCCAAGATAGATGCAATCAGTCTGCGGTCTAGTGTGACCAGATCGACAATATTTATACATTTCATTTATATTTATAATTCTGCTTTTCCTTATGTATTTTTTTTACATACTTGTAACGACGGCCCCGCAGTCTAGTTGGTAGTATGCCTGCCTACAAAGCACAGGGTCGCGGATTCGAATTCCGCCCAGGGCAAACATTCATGTGATGAGCACTTTTGTTTTCCTTATGTCTGGATGTTGTATAAATAAATATGTTAGAACATCGCACACACAGCCATCTGACCCCAAACTAGGCAGAGCCTGTGTACTATGAGGTGAGTGTCAGACAGACCCATAGTACAGGGTCGTACCCGTGTGTGAGGTGCCCCACATATTTAACATTATTAAATTAATAATGTTTTTAGAAGCACAAGATACAATCTTCTACCCAGCTACGGGACTGTTCCTCCTAGGATCCACAGACCGATCATTCATTATAATTTTTTTTTTGTAGTATTGGCAAGTATTTTTCATTTTATTCTGTTTGATTTTATGTTCAAATATCTTTTGCATATTTAGGTTTATTTTAGGGTTTTAAATTTTAGCGTACAATTTTGAGTTATCCATATTCGTTGTGTAGTTTTCATAACCATTAACAAATAATAAAAAAAATATTTAAAACTATCATAACATTTTGGATCCAGTGCCGTTCATAATTTATGGCTGCATCTGGCCACACTGTCGCTGGTAGAATGGTGAGCATTTCCTATGGAAACACAGTCCGCCGTCGCCATTATCTTATTACAGGACGCACGAATGCGCCGGCGCAGTTTTTCTGCAATAAAATCAGACGCCAGTTAATACTTGCGTTCACAATGAGCAGGCGTGACAAGATACCATCTGGGATAGGGTCGCAATCCTTTCACGTTTTCAGGAACATTTAGCGGATTTTCAAACAAATATATTTAACATAATATATTAACTTTCCATTACTGGAGAAGTTTTTGTGGAGAAACAAATTATGATTATCTACTTTTAGCAAATTCTCAATATGTTATCAGAATTTATAGCTTATACGATACAAGTAAAAAAAATTGCGTTATTTTAAAATAGGAAGATCATTTTTCATCACGTCTCACTCAGAGATCCCACCACTAAAGCATAGTAGAAAGACTGTTAAGTAAGTTATCTTCATACTATGACTAAAGGCATGAGAGACCTTTTTTGATATGAGATTCGTAAGTTTAAATTAGTAGATAAAGTTACAAGATTATCATTGTTATCTGTATAACTGACAAAGGTACCAGTGTTAATAATAAAAACAAATTTGTCTGCAAAATCATGGCGATCCTTTCTGGTAGCCCTGCCGGCGAAACTAGAGTTAAAATAAATAAATATCGCATTGAACACCGCGAATAGCCTTTGGGACGACATTACAGGTAATTACCAGCCGAGCCGCACGCCATGCCGCCATTCGCACTGGTCATCGCTGCAACACGTTAATTCTCTTTTAAAATGGTGCACATTGTTCGGGGTACGATATTTTATGTCTGCGACGTCATGATTGCTCCCTCGTATCGTAGCTATGCTAACATTTTTAAAGGGCAAAGATTGTCCATTTCATTATTAAGATGTTAGCTAGCTAGTGCTTAGATTTTATTTCTTTCATGGTCTTTAAATAGATACGATACGTAACTGTAAAATTGTATGGAAGATAAGAAGATGTTATTAGAAGCACAAGACACTTTTGTAAATGCAATTAGAAGCTCTTTGATTAGATAGAAATATTATAAGTATAATGACGAGTTTGAAAGGTAAAATTGTGTTATCGGCTCATAATCTGCTTTTCTATTATTCTAAGAATTATTCTTACATAGTAATTTCAGCCTTTGGTCACAGACTGCTAGACTTGATAAAGACCGCTATAAATAAGGTTCTCTACTGCGCTTCCCGCAACCTTTACCTCTGACCCCCGGTCTAATTAGCGGCATCTTTGCTGCGTTTAAAATCCATACTTTAATATCCATATTATCTAAAGTCTTTGAAAAAGTGATTTATAACGCTATTTACTCTTTTCTTGAAAAATTTAACATACTGACACCAGAACAAAAAGGATTCCGCAAAAAAACTAATATAAACATGGCTATTTACGAATTTTTAAATCACTTAATTCCAAACATCGATAAAAAAGTACCCGTTTGTGCCATTTTTATGGATCTTACAAAAGCTTTCGATTATGTCCATCATGAAACACTTTTAAATAAATTGCATGCTTATGGAATTCGTGGAAATATACACAAACTAATACAGTCGTACCTGAGTAACAGAACGCAGTATACACAGATAACTAAAATCAATCCAGTAACTAAACTTGAAACTACATACACTTCAACAGGAAGAAAAGTGATTCATGGTGTTCCTCAAGGCAGCGTCCTGGGCCCGTTATTATTCCTACTGTACATTAATGATTTGCCAAAAAACGTACCTAACCCTATGATTTTATTTGCAGATGACAGCACAGTTTTAATAAAATGTAACAATATAAATACGTATGAAAATGAAATCAATATCTCTTTGAACAGAATTATTGAGTATCTAAATTGTAACAACCTTACAGCAAACTTAGATAAAACAAAAGCTATGCAGTTTTTTATTCGAAAACCTAATACAGATGGTATTAATATCAAATACTCAAATAAAGTGATAGAAGAAGTAGGCCACACAAAGTTTCTGGGCTTAACAATTGATAAGCAGTTAACTTGGGAAGTACATACTGAAGATCTATGCAAAAAATTAAGCAAGTCTGCATATGCACTTTACGAACTTCCTAGTAATTTTAGACCTGTATCTATTTTACCAGTCCTAAGTAAAGTTTTTGAAAAGATTATACTCAACCAATTGCTGTCTCATTTTAATAAACATTGCCTACTTCATAAACAGCAATTTGGATTTACAAAAGGACGTTCTACCACCGACGCAGGTGTTGCGCTCATAAAGCATGTCTTTGACGCATGGGAGGATTCTTGCGATTGCATAGGTGTCTTCTGTGACCTTTCAAAAGCATTTGACTGTGTTCAACATGAAACCCTATTGCTTAAATTAAAACATTATGGGGTCAAAAACAATGCACTTAAACTAGTTCAGTCCTATTTAGAAGGCAGGATTCAAAAGGTACAAATAAATGAAATAAAATCAAAGGGGTCTTTAGTTACAATGGGTGTGCCGCAAGGTTCTATATTAGGACCTTTCTTATTCTTAGTTTATATTAATGATTTGCCATGTGTTGTACATAATCTGTCAAACATTGTTTTATTCGCTCTTATTTTTAAACTAAACCGAAGATCACCTCAGTATAATGAGTTAAATAGCACTCTTCAACAGGTTCATAACTGGTTTACTGCTAACAACCTGGTATTAAACGCAAAGAAGACTAAATGCATTAAATTTACCTTACCAAATGTAAATAGCTGTAGGGGTGACATTGTGTTAAATAGTGAGCGGCTTGATCTGGTAGACAGTACAGTCTTCTTGGGTATAACTATTGACGCCAAACTGCAATGGAGTCCTCATATATCTTCTCTGTCGGGGAGGCTTAGCTCGGCTGCGTATGCAGTGAGAAAAATAAGACAGTTAACAGACATAGCAACAGCTAGGTTAGTTTATTTCAGTTACTTTCATAGTATAATGTCTTATGGTATCTTGATGTGGGGCAGGGCATCCGATATTAACACAGTTTTTATTTTGCAGAAAAGAGCCATTAGGGCAATATACCAACTTCGCTGTCGGGAATCACTTAGAGAACTGTTTAAAGAAATAGACATCTTGACAGTTCCGTGCCAATATATTTATGCAAATATTATGTACGTTAGGAAAAATATCCACGAATTTAAAAAGAATTCTGATATTCACAAACGTAATACTAGAAATGGAAATAAACTAGCTCGTGATAACTATAGATTGGCTAAAGTCAGTACTTCTTTCGTGGGGCTCTGTGTACGCTACTATAATAAAATACCTGATGATATTGTAAATCTTCCAGAAAAAAGGTTTAAATGCCACGTGAAACGGCATCTATGTAAGAATGCGTACTATGGATTGGATGAATATTTGAATGATAAGAAAGCTTGGTGTGTAGAGACTTCAGCTCGACACGAGAAACGCTGTGCTTAATCTAAGGTAATATTATTACTAAAATTTGTTTGTAAAAACCTACGTAATTGTGCAACATTGTAGTGCGGTCGACTATGCAATTGGGAAGCCATTAATTAGATTGTCGTGATAACATCTGGCTGACTGAGTATTCATGCTCACTAAAGTGTCCTGACTTGCGGTGGCGTGTGGGCCGGGTCGTTGGGTTCCCTCTAATATGGTTGAGCCCGGCGATGGCTGTCCCATACGTCAAACCCGTGAACGTGGTGCTGCTTGGGGGGACTGGTCTGCTCTAGTCGATTGCCGATTGTTTTATTGTTTATATAGTTTAGTTTTTCTACTTTGACTGGTTGCCTTCCTTTAATTTCATATTTCGTCTGCACTCTTTGTTATATTAATCAAATTGTATAAAATAATAATTACCTACCTATGTAAAAATATTTTGAAAAGATGCAACGCCTGTGGAGTTTCTTCCGGCGGGTTCTTCTCCACAGAAGACAGCCAAATTGTGAACCCGCCTCGACGTCAAAAAATGATTTGTGAAATCTTACTTTGAATAAACACTATTTGACTTTGACTTTGACTTTGACTTTGACTTTGAACTATCTAAAATTGTTAACCAAGAAACCGTATTAACTGCGTTTCATGGCCTAGTTATGTCACAATTAAGATACGGAATACTCTTTTGGGGAAATTGTAGTGATAGGGAAACAGTCTTTAAGGCACAAAAACGTTGTATCCGTAGCATGTGTAATTTGAAATTAACAGATACTTGTGTTACACCCGCGGCTCGCCTTGCTCTGGGGCAAGCCAGCGGAGTAACCACGTTAATACGTAGATAAGAAGAAAGGAAGGTTCTGCACTACAACACACACTGTGGAATTGGAATAAAAGCCGGCGTTCACTGTTACTAAGTTAATATATATTTCGAGAGTTTAAATAAAGATAACAACAAATATTTGCGAATACATTTAAGAAGTATGGCCGTGTTGTACTTGGCCTAAAGGTAGAAGGTGGACGACTGACGAAAAATGGATGACTGACTGATGAAAAAGGATGATTGACGGATGATTTTGAATGAATTCCAAAATTAAACATATTTGAATTTAGATGAAAATGGTAAATGAGGTGAGAAATGAAGTAGAAAATGTGGCAACGAGGTAGCACACAATGCACCTCGTTACACTTGTAAGCCTTATTTTAGAAAATTAAATATATTGACCCTTCCATGTCTATATATTTTTGAAATATCTGTTTATGTAAAGATGAATTCAGAACTATTTGTAAAAGTTTCGGAAAAGCATAGCTTAAATTTAAGACACAGAGACCGTTTTTGTCTTCGTACATCAAATACTACATTTATGCATAGCAGTGTCCTCTGTATGGCACCAAAAATATTTAATAATTTGCCAGATTGCATTAAACACTTAGAGTTAACGCAATTTAAAAAGAAATTGTATAATTTCCTAATTAACAAATGTTATTATAGCGTAAATGATTTTCTTTCAGACTAAAACAAACATATTTGTATGCTGTTTCTTCCAGCAGAGTTTGGAGGATCTTAATAATGTATCTTGAAGACCATTTCATGTACCCCAAATTCACAAATAAAAATATTTGATTTGATTTGATTTGATTTGATTTAATGTGCGTTTGTTTTCCTCCACCTCCACACTGAAATTAAGCAACGGATTGACCAGATTCTATGCACAGAGATATAGATTGAGGCCGGCATCTTTTTACCGCAGGAAAAATTCTCATACCCACGGGAAAAATTGAAAAATATTTTGGGCGTAGCTGCGGTCAATATTTTTATCTCAATCATCAAACACTTCTAAAATTCTGTACTTAATTCACTTTTCGTAGCACTTCTCTCAGAATAGTTTTGCCAGAAAAATAAAAATATAAAATTAATAACAAAATGGGTATTAATTTAATTATCAATAGCGCAATAATTGCTACTGTCAAGTTATAGCTGTTGAAAACCGATTAAAATCTGTAAAGTTTTATTAACGAAACAAAGATTCCATTTGACGATGTGAAAACCGTTAGTCGATTAGTTCCCGCCGCGATGATATCTCAAAAGTGCGAAAGTTGTTTGTGAGGTGGTAGGTGAAGTGAAGTGAGCTATGGGACGAATGGCCAATCTCTTAATTGTTTTCACTTTCAATGGTTACGTGAGGCTTTGTTCCCAGAAAGTGAGTCGGTGATGCTATCGTCCTAACGAATAGGATTTTATTCGATTCGATCAAACGTTGCACAATCGCCGTAATATTCATACTTCCGATCCAGTTTTCCAAATCGATAGAGCTGTGTATTGTAATTCTTGTATTAGTTTCTTAGCTGAGTAAAGGTAGGCTTACTTGCGTCAAATAATAGTCTGCTTGGTAAAAACATTTATTTCGAAAGTACATTTTCTCTTTGATCTTCTTAGCTAAAATTAATCTTGGGAAATTCAGTGTAGGTAGACACCCACTGAACTTTGTCCTCACTCTTAGACAAAAGTTATCGGTATATCCTTAACTGACCAAAATCATCTTGCAATAGCATCTGAGAAAGAGCTACGTCTACTTATTCACTAAAGAAGCTAATCTCGCAATAATTTACATTACTTTGTGATTTGTATGTATAATAAATTGATGCGCAATGTCATTATTCTGCGATTACGACGCATAGAGCACAATGACTCGAAAGAGCTTAAATGATGTAGTCGTCACAAGCACGCAATAGTCTGACAGTGCGGCGCGGGCCGATTCAATTGATTAAACGAACAGGTAAAGTAATGTAATGTAGATGTTTCATAAGTGTGTGTCAAGTCATCCAGTGCTGACCGGTCGAGCGGTCGGGAACGCGCGCGCTGTCACCGGACGGCGGACGCAAGAAGACGCATTGTCCACGCGACAGCCTGGGACAAGCTTTAAGTCGGCGGCGGCGGTGGTTTACCAGAAGGGAGTACCTTCATTATTGTTAAACTTAAGTTTTATTTACCGTTAGGTATATATAACATTGAATAAAATTGTAATATATTGTCTTGTTTTTGTAAAGTTTTGCGAACGACAGACTTTTCTCAACAGGCGTTTACAAAACTTTTTTTTCCTATACCCTTTGTTTCCTTTTTTTATAAAATGTTGTAAGACACAATCTAGGTTGTACTTTGATGATTATTGTTGTGAAAAACTTCATGCCTCCGTTGACCTTCTAAATGAGATTTAAATCTATCTAGGTGTAGTTTGTATCGTGAATTACCGATATGCTCTCTGAACTTTGTGTAAAGTTCAATTTTCAAAAGTATAAAGCTCAAGGTTAGCAATATAATACAACTAACTAACCATATACAACTATCATTCATTATTGTGCTATTTCTTTCACAACAAGTTGACAGAGGTAGGTAAGCTGGTAAAAATAAAAAAGCCAAACCCGATCAATGTGTTCAGATATAAGAAAATATTATCTGTGTAAAGCTAGCTACCAGTTTGTATGAAAATGAGCAATCGAGAATTATAATATAACTAAACCCAAAATATTAATCAAAATTGTAGATGGCTTCTTCTTCCAGAGCACCACCTTGAAACGGAGCGTCACGCGACGCGGTTATTTCAAAACGTATGATGTAGTACAAGAGCGGCCTGATAACATCTAGCAGTGCATCTCAATTGCGCAACCGACGTGACATCGGTGCATTCTGCGCTCGCGCCGCCGACCGAAGGCCACCACTACACTCCGAAACACGGTTTGTTTATGGACGACGAATTCTAATAAATGATTTTCGAATGTTATCGTCGGGTTTATTCTACGTTAAATGATGTGTTATTTGTATTGTGTGTGAAATAAACCAAATTAAGTTTTATAAGCATGTCAGATAATATATGACTAAATATGTGATACTATTATTTTATATTAACCCCACAATTGTACCATATTTACTACAAATAAATGATTTCATTTCATTTTCATTTCATCACATCCACCCTGTAAGTTCACTCGCGCGAACGCTGTTTCTCAGAAAATTCGATGATTTCTCGCTACTAAAACTCCTGAGAATAACGAACACAGTAAAAAAATATATATATTCTAAAGTGATGCTCTTGTACAGACATACAGACATACCTGTTTTCTATTCATTTTTAACTTTATATAAAGTTGTTTTTTTAATATAACGTATTAGATATTTGCCAAGAAATATATTTTAAAATAAACAGGATATTAAATAAACTCTTAGGCATGTGATTTCAATAGTCCGCCAATCTAAATTAATGGCGTTAGAAGGAAAAGTAAATATGTTGCCTTTGCAGTATTAGATTTATAATAATTATGTAATTAGGCTATAAATAAACACATAAAGATAAGCATACCACAGCAAGTAACTAAGGAAGAAAAAAAAACGTCCGGGAAAAAGCTGACGTGTGGCTGTAACTTTGCCGAACTGAATAGGTGAATCATGTTTCTATCAAACGTAGTTTTGGTCATCAGATGGTCGGAGACGCATCCGGCGGCGGCGGGCCGATCGCTGCGTTCGCGCAACCGCATGCCGATAATGATTTCGTTCTGTTGTTTTTCTTGATTTACGACTTACATTATTTTAAATTGCACCCAGGTGTTTGATTCGGGTCATTGGCGGTGGGTAATGTATTGAAATTGTCTGGAAATGTCGAAAACGCGGAGTTATTGTAAGGATTATTTTGTTTCATGTTGCGTGAACTTTTGTTTGCTTATCTAATAGCTTTATCCTGATTTCAAAATAAAACCTGCGTAAAATATTTAACTGCGACATGCTGCCACTTGAACATCATTCCACAGTGATTTTATTAGGTGTAATCATAGGTGTGACTATCAAATCTATTTTGGTCGTATTTTTTTTTATTAGAGTTAGCAATCTTTTGAAAGAACAAGAGGATGTATACCACAATTTTCATGGAAAAACAAAATAGAAAGATTGGGCCTAGCGTTTTTTTCCAAAATATACATTACGGCAAAAAAACGCAGTTTTTATTTCGAGAATCTGTTTTTACTTTAATATTTACGACGGCCTGATAAATTTCTGGTCAATAATTGAGAATTTAATCAATAGTATAAAATAAAAACACGACATCTAGTTAAAAAAAAACGAACAAGGAAATAAACATCTCTTATTTTAGTGAAAAATAAAATAAAATAGTTTCTATTAAGTCGTCATAAAAGTCAATAGTCAAAGTATTTTATTCGAAGTAAGATTTTACAAATCACTTTTCGACGTCGAGGCGAGTTCACAATTTGGCTGTCTTCTGTGGAGAAGAACTCGCCAGAAGAAATTCCACAGGCGTGCATCTTTTCAAAATATTACAAAATTATTTTATACAATTCTATTAATATAACAAAGAGTGCAAACGACAAACTCATAAGAGGTGATTCAGCGTTTTTTTTTGCTTTATTTGCAATAGAAATAGTGGGAGAATCCATCCCAGTATTTCCATCAATGGCCATACATAGTGGAAATAGTGGTATACACCCGTACAGGAAGGATTTTTTAGCAAATTCGCCACAAGATTAAGTCATGTATTTTTTTCGGGCAGGAACGAAATTAGAAAACATCTCTATGATCTCTAATGATTTTAAATTAATTTTATTTTTGATTCATTTTTATGACTTTAAGTGAATGTAATTTAGATACTGAATCTTCAACTATGCTAGGGTTAATTTTTCGAATTGAATTATTCGATTCGTAAATTAATGTGGGACGATGGTGGGATGGTTTATCATGGTTTGTAACAAACCAATACTATTCATTTTATACCAGTTTAATGCAAATAAGTTCTTTTTGAGAGGAACTTTTCTTATGTTTCTCCAATTTGGCCCAGTGAGCTTTAAGCCAATAAATTTAAATATTAAATTCTACAGCCGAGATTCCGAGCTATAATAATATAACCGCTTACCCGCTCTTGGGCAATCGCGGGCGAGTGCGGTGCGTACACGCAATTTAACTGCTCGTTAAACTGTTGTTACGAGGTGACAAATCCGTCACTCGTACCACCTCGTCTGATGATGCTTTCTCCGATTGTTTACACTCGACGACGACCACGTGCGAATACACTTTCGCTGACAAGTCCAAAATATTTCACTTAAATATAAATAAATATCATCTCACACACGGCCATCTGACCCAAAACTAGGCAGAGCCTGTACTATGGGTTCCAGACAGTTGATATATATATATATATATACATATATAGATATACAACATCCAGACACAAGGCAAGCACAAGTGCTCATCACACGAATGTTTGCCCTGGGCGGGATTCAAACCCGCGACCCTTTGCTTCGTAGGCAGCGTACTACCAACTAGACTACGGGGCCGTCAAACTTGTACAAAAGCCAGCACTAACGGTTGGACATTCGCACTACGAAATTCACCCCTACCGCTACGGAATACGGGCGCTCTCAAGGTCAACATGTCCAGCCGCATGTACTGGCCACTGTACATGAACTTACTAGGTTCCAATTTATTCGTTATGTTTCGTTTATCTTATCATTTACTAAGTTTGGGCAAAGCTTCTATAATTTCTGATCTGATCGTTTTATAGTGTTTTAAAAAAACCGAAGATGAATAAAGATACTTTGAGTTAATTTTTCTGTTTCTTTCCTCATAATTTCGTTTGAAAAACGAACTTGAACTATTCGTCGCAGGTATTATAAAATGCAGCGGTAAAAGTGGAGAAATTTCTACTTACATTTTCCGTCGCATCACTCACGATTACGAGTCATCAAAGTTAACATTTTGGCTGGCAGCGATATATTTTACATGTGATTTCTCAATAAACGATCAACACAATATCTAGAAGTTGCCAACAGGATAACACTAAATTAAAAAATTTAAAACCCCCGACACAAAACCGTTACATGATCCTTTCAATAACTAGAAAAGAGCTGATAATCTCAAATGGCTGAAGATATTTTCTTGGATCGTAGCTAAGAACACTCTCGATTGTTACACCTTGCAAACAAAAAAAATTAGATCAAAATCGGCGCATCCGTTTAGGAGCTACGATGCCACAGACAGACAGACAGACAGACAGCCAGACAGACACACACGTCAAACTTATAACACTCCTCTTTTTCCTCGGGGGTTAAAAACAATTGTAATTAATCGAAATGTTATTTAGAATATTCAGGATCAATGAAAAATTTCAACACGAGATTTTTCGCTTTATGTACTAGGTAATAAAAGATACACCGAAGCTTAAGCATCACTTTCGGGTTAGAAAAAACGATTCTAGTAAAATAAATATTACAAAACCAATATAGCCTGCGCTAAACACATATCAAGCTTGCTTTACAAGCACGTAGGTATGTTAATTATAATCCGTTTGAGATGCGCAAGGAAGAATGCCAGCAGGCCGGTCGCTGTCACATAACTACATGGTAATTGCGTCTCGGTAGCGGTAGCGGTCCGTCTGCAGCCGTCCTTAGGTGACACAGACACAACTGTGACACACACTGCGACACTGGAATCTCTAGTATGGACTATTTAACATTATTGGTTATTGAATTAAATTGATACTTTGATACCAGGTCCTACAACGTAAAAGTAGGAGGAGGTGTATAGTATCCGAGAGCTATCCAGCTCGGCTGCCCAAAATTAAAACCTAGTAAGGGGTCTGGGACAAATTTTACAGGAGAGCCAAAAAACGTGTTCATAACTTTCAAGGCGTGCCAAACAAAATCTATCAGAGCTAGAAAAGCAGAAGTTAGCTTAAAAGTTGCGTTATATCTTTGTCTTTAAAATGAATTACTCTATACTTAACTATCATCAATATTTACAGAAAGGCAACAGTTACATCAATTTTGTTTGACTTTTTATGTCAAAACAGGGCATTTTTACAATTTCAAAACCTAGTAAAGTATCTTACTGTGTTTTGATTTTGTTTTTTTTACTTGAATAATTAAGAAAAAAAACCTTAGAACCTAGTAAGGGTCAATAAAATAAAATAGAAAATTAAATATTTATTAAAATAAATCTAATTCTTCATTGAGATCAATTAACCGTTATCGTAATAAATTTTAAGTTAAAAAAAATTGAATAGAATAGAGTAGAATATGCTTTGTTTGAGGTTTTCGCGCTTAGTACACATTATCGCAAAATTTTCACGGGTCTTTTACGCGATAGTATGTAGCAAATGGGGTATATGTGTAGGCGGCCTTATTGCTAAAGGTAGAAATTTCTATCACGCAACCTTGCCCTTAATTTGGCTTTAAAATTCATCATAATTTTATTCCGAAAGACGTCCACTGCTGGACAAAAGCGTCCTGAAAAAGATCTCCACATAGATCCCTCCTGCGCTGCTCACGACTCTTATCAAATTATCGGTCCACCTTGCAGGGGGCCTGCACAAGCTATCGCTATGCATTTAAGAACCTTTTTACCCCAATGGCCATCGGTTCTACGTGCAAGGTACCCCGCCTACTGCCACTTAAGTTTAGCAATTCTTCAGCCTATGTCGGTGACTTTTAGTCCTAATTTCAGTTAGTAAAGTTTGTAGTGCAAATTAAATAAGCATAGCATTTAATAATTGGTATTCTATCTATTCACAGATTGTAGTCTAAACATCACAACTATCATAAGCAATAACCACATCATCTGTACCCAAACCAAAAGCTACACCACCTTATATAATAGAATAAACAAAATACCTATATTTTTTACACATCTATCTTTCCCATATAGGAAAGCTATAGTACAAAAAAATAACAAATCTGAGCTTAATATTTTATTTGTAATAAACAAAACGGTCGATGGCAAATGCATTTTTATACCTAGGTTATGTTAAATGTAATGTAGTTTTTTTTTGTTTGCAAGGTGTCAAAATCGAGAGTGTTCTTAGCTATGATTCAAGAAAATATCTTCAGCCATTTGAAGATTATCAGCTTTTCTTTAGTGGTTAAAAAGATCAAGTAACGGTTTTGTGGCGGGGGTTTTTATTTAATGTTATCCTGATCCTTTAGTGTACTTAATGTTAACTTTGACCTGTAAAACTTGCGGCTAGGCATTTTTAATCGATTAAAATACACTTTAGTTTTAAAATGTGCTACATGCGTGAGCGCCGCTTGACACGCACTGACATTCTTGGACTTACTAAAATAGAGCGGGGACATTTTGCCCAATTTGACAACTTCAAAAACCTAGCAAGGCGCAATTACAAAATGAAAACATAGTAAGAGACAGGCACTTGCTATGTTTTCATTTTGTCAATGCACCTTGCTAGGTTTTAAATTTGTTGTTTAGGTAGAATTTTAAAACGAACCTGTACTTACTAGGTTTTTTCAAATTAGTATTTTGGAATTTAACGTCATTTTTAGAGGTTTTACTAAAGCAGACTATGGGGGAACGTCTAGTAAGTCGAAAAATGCAAAGACCCGTTTTTTTAAAAAAATGTCCCTTACTAGGTTTTGACTTTGGGCAGCCGCTACGAAAATTTAGTACTATTCGTTATACTAGTATTAGATCAATAAAACTGTAAGACAAAGTTCTCCTCCCTGTCCTATTAAATCTAAATAGTTGACATCGCGGTCGCTATCTTCTTATCTTTCTTTCACGTAAGTAGTGTGCAAGCTCAACCCACTTACCTAACCCAAACAACAGATGTCAATTAAAATAAAACATTTCACCAATCGCTAAGTCTGTCAGTATTTAGTTCTATAGTCGTAGCCCAGTGGTCCACCTCCTACTATGGCCAGCAGCGGCCAGATATTGCTCCATCTAATTGTAAACAAGTATAGAAAATCAACCGGTCAGCTAATGAGCTCAAATTGCCGATATGTTGTATATCTGCACATAATTAGGCCACTATTACGAAGAGAGATTCTTCGGAACCTGACTGACGCGTCTTTTAGACAAGAGACGATGGCCGACTTAGAATAGCGCGCAATCTTCTTATTAACCTACATGGGCCTTCCTTTTTTGCGAAATAACCAGACCAGCCAGCACTCAAAATTGGTAACACTCTTTTTTTAATAAGTGCATTTACAAATTGGATAGGTTACAACTTCCGGAGTCCCCAAGGGTCTACTTTAGACCCTCTTTTATTAAATTTTTTTATAAATGATAGGTATAACGAAATGCTCCCATAAATGTAAAATATTATTATATGCAGATGATTTGAAAATATTTATGTAAATAAGATCTACCAACGATGCATTGTACCTTCAAGAAGATTTAGATAGGTTTAGTCAGTAGGTACTGTATTATAAACAGATTAGGTACATCTGAATGTCAAAAAGTGTTTCGTGGTATCATTTACCAGAAACGTTAACATTATTAACTATACTTACTAGTCGATACTTCTCTTTTTTTTCATCTTATAAATTTTACGTCTGTTTTCGGTCATGTGTTGTATGCATAGGTGAACACCTGTAATTGGTTTATTAGTATTCAAGTATTTAGATCTAAAAATCTTATGTAAACTGTGGTGTTTCAATAAAAATAAAATAAATACACGGGTCCAAGGGGGGATGTTTATACTGGATGACGTCACCACGGCCACCGTACACTCCTGCCACAACATATATTCGAGACTTCGAGACAGATCTACGGCGGTTGGGCCCTG
The DNA here is from genome assembly GCA_948473455.1 of Teleiodes luculella. Taxonomy (NCBI): domain Eukaryota; kingdom Metazoa; phylum Arthropoda; class Insecta; order Lepidoptera; family Gelechiidae; genus Teleiodes; species Teleiodes luculella. Next base: position 15,825,206 of record OX419589.1, read on the forward strand.
AAGGCATTCTCCTAAAGAGTCTCCTACTGGCTTTGGCTACTTCAACTGCTAAATTAATTGAATCATGGCCATTGCAATAATTTTATTCATAGCAAAGTTTAAATATTTTCAAAACTTTAAAACTTTATCTGCAAAAGTGACACAAATCTATAATCCTCAATTATTATTCAGGGAATGCTCACCTAAATATTATGCAGCTTCATTACTCATTACTTAGTCTAGGTCAGTAATAAATTAATACTATTTTAAATCAAGGCAAAAATGTCAAATTTATTACATTTCAGCTGAGTCAGGACCCCACATATTCTTGGTTTAGTAAACTTTTCAAACCAGAAACAATTATTTTTATATTTTATTGCTTAAGTATGTAATATAATATAAGAAATAACACATAATTATGATGGAAAACACATGATAAATTAAATATGATAAATTAGAGAAACCATCTGCTTTCTTGTTGGTTTAAAAGCGCTCGCGCAAGTTGAACATGAGAGCGACAATTTGTCAACAAGATACAGAAACGGTTTAAAGGTTCTCGTAAATTAGCAAAGGGAGAGCAGAGATATTCATGGAACAACTGCGCCATTCAATTAGTCAGGACTTCGGTATTTAACCGTCCATATTTATTACAGACTTTAGTATTTTCACTCGAAATATTCACTTAATAACGATTTAAGTAAGATTAAATAACTTTGTAAATCATATAAAGAATTTTTACTAACGGCATTCCTAAGATAGTATATTTGAATGTCAGTGTCATAATTTAATTTTTCGACGATAGAGATCTGTAGAAAGGCAAGTTGAGCACGCGTTTGTGATCAAGATTTGACCACACTTTAATATGCTTATCTTAATTCGAGAGCACGAACTCTGACCGTTCTAATGCTGTTTTCAACTGTTTTAAAACATTTTGCTAAGCTAACTGTATTGCTACACTGATGTCTAGATGTCACTGTATTTAACTTTTTACAAAATCTCAATTTTTTCTGAAAAATGAAATAGGTAAACAGACATTTATTTATTTGTAAGCACGCACAGGATATAAAAGAGCGTCGGTAGCGCCGTGGTCTGTAATTTATTCGGCAGGCGTGGGTTCATACCCCGACACGTACACAAGTATTATAGAATTTCATTTTTGCGTGCGTTTTATCAACGCTCTTACAGTGAAGGAAAACGTAATGAAAAAACTTGCTCCAACTGCGAAGAAAATCCATCTAAGTTCCACTTAGGCTAGAACATTTTTACTACGGACTCTGTCTCGGTGGGGACATAAAATTATGAGCTGCTGGAATTCACAAAATAGCCATATTCTAATGTAACTATTGCAGTTTCACATCACAAGTCATATATATAAATGTCTAGATTGCGCGTAGGCAGCAACCAGCTTCATTGAACATTGTTTGAAATAGTTAAAGCGACAACTTAATAATCCAGTCACATTGTCCCGCGTTCACTGCCTATAAGAGTTTATTATGGTGAGTTTATCTCCACATTTACTGCAATATAAGTAATGTAAGATGACGTAAACTCGCCTACCATTAAATTAATATCGGAATCGGGACAGGCCGGTATCACGGTGCGCGCGCGCCGTGGAGGAAATCGCCGGCTATCAGGACAGTATCAACAGGGAGGCGTGGCACTTGGTCCTAGTCTAATTTGGTCACACTTTTACAATTCCAGGTTGACGATTCTCAAAAACAAATACACATCACTCTTACACACTCACACACACACATATACAAGCACTCATACACAAGTCAGCGCGCGAGTTCACATTATTATTTATTTTAATTTATTTTAGGTTATGATATGAAAAACACCAATAATACAAACTATAGTCAAGGCTTTGATTTAACTTTTTTTTTTATTTGAGATTTGACTAAACTTTTGAGAAACATATAGTAACTCAATAAAAAATCGACTTAAATTATTTATTATAGAAGACATTATTTATAAATTTTAATAAAAAATATTTAAATTTATATGAAAAACAGAGCTAGACCATAAAATAGATGTAAATCCTATTAGATTAGATATTTGATGATAAGATTTTGGAACAGTCCTTTAACATACTCGTAATTGTAAAAACCTAATTATGTATAATATTATTTGAGTTATAAATTGACGGGACAAAATTAAACTATGTCTGAATTAAACCACGTAATCTTTAGCTATCAAGCAAGTATCAACCCGAGATCGAAGTCCGATAACCGGCGACCACAGGAAAACTAACGAACCGTAGAGTTTCTACCACTTTTGTAATCTGCTATTGGTATCATTACCGAGAATTTGTAATGAAACTAAACTACTATTGTTGTGTAATGAGCACTGTCATAATAGAATGCAGTGCTTGGATGAGTGTTTTAGGATCTAGTCTTATCTATAAGAGCCTGTAAACAGCTAAATTCTTATCACGTTACAAGTAAATGACCTACCTCGCATAAAGGAACAAAAAGCGTGCAAATAGCCGAGTGGTACAGGTTTAAAAGAAGAGGCCTACTACGTCCAGCTGTGGACAGATGTGGGCTGATTAGATATATATACAGGTTCTGGGTTCGAATTCCGATTGGGAACTCATCCAACAATTATAACTTTGGGAGACTTTCTTCAGTTTTACGAATCACCTGATTGTCCGAAAGGAAAGATGATTAAATATTTTGAAAGGCATGTACAGCCGCCAGTCCCGGCTTCACTACAGATTGTTGTTGTCGTTACACTACCTTGTCATGTCAGACCAGAAGCCTTAGTTAGGCGGCTCAATAAGGCACCAGGGTTAGTGAGGTAACCCATACGATAAGGATAAACACGTAAAAATATCTTCTGTAACTATTCAGTCTATTCCGCTTGTAATAAGAACAACGAAATAAGACTAACTTCTCTCTTCTCTATTTTTTGGTAGCAATGAAATGAACAATCTAGTCCTTAGTGTTTCTTTGCCTGGATTCTGGACGTCGAAAATGTTTTTATATAATCTTACTTCGAATAAAAACCATTTAAATGAGAAAACTCTCCACAAGACTTTGATATACAATATGCTGGCTTTCAGCATCACGTCAGCTAGCAACCGCTAACTGAATGTTTAACGTAAAAAGAGAGATCATAAGAAAACAGACGCCTCAGTTAACCCACCAGTCGACTATTTCCCGCCGATTATGTCTCTATTCACGACGACTACATGCTTTCGAGACGTTTCTTTCTCACAAGCAAACGCAATAAAAATCAATCACTGTTTTGTAGAATATCAAATTAAGTAACTCGAGCATTGGACTGGTCATTGTATTGCACAATGCGCAGGCGACGGTGTATCGCCATAACATTTACATAAAAATCTATTTCAGCCCACATCATGGCGTGATTTAATTCCAAACATACTTGATAAACATGTGTCTAATGGATTGTTACTCGAGTTTGTTGATTTTATGCAACTAAAAGTTTGCAATAAAAGTATGAGCCAACATATTTTTTTTGGATGGTATATCAATTTTCTTTTCAGATTCAATTTTCCTCCTTTCATGCTTTTAATCGTAAAATTGATACAAAACATTACATTACTTTTACTTTATTTTATACCTGTACCTAGAACAGAGAAAATAATATTATTTTAAAATGAAGGAATTTTAATGTCGTGGGAAATACATACTTACCTACATATTAATTTTTATTGCAATGCGATACGAAGTGGCATGGTAAAGTGAAAATATTTACTAGGATACAGTGAAGTCGCCGCCTAATGATGTAATAAAACACGTAGGTTCAAAAGCAGCAACATTCTTGCATATTGTAATGAGCCGGATGGGCGCTCTTCGCTGAGGAATCTTTCTTGACCTCGGCTGTTATTAAATTGCTATTCTATTTTCCATTTTCGTTTTTTTTTCGTTTGGTTGCCAGCACCCTAAGATGAATTACAGTAAATGTGCGACATGTAGTGTAGATGTTCAACAGAATCGCTGCGCGGGCGCTAGGGCCTGGTGGGTGGTGTTTATTATACAGAATGTGTTTTATTTACTGTCATATTTATTTACAGAACTTTGTTATTAACGAAAGAACGCGATGTGTAAAGCAAACGGCGGTTATCTTTTCATTAAAGAGCTTCATACATTAAGCTGTTATTTAAATTAAGTCCTACTGTCTGTGACTTACGTATAAAGAAATATAAGCAAGTGAGTAATGTTTAATAGAATAACCAATGTGATTATACAATTTATACAATATACAAATATTCTTAGATGTAGGTACTGGATTAATGCAATTTTTATGGCAGGAAATAAATTACGAGATAAAACTTCACCGTTATACCTGTAATATATCTTCTTCGTCATGACTTTTTAAATATTATTTTATATCAAGGATTTCTGAGATTGCATGATTGCCTATAAAGATCACCCCGTATAGTATAGAGTCCGCAGAGTCAAGAGTAGCGCATGCGGCTGGCGCTGGCGCCGCGACTCTCGCGCACGGTGCGATGCGCGCTCCAAATGGCGCATTATCATAATGCAACACCGGAATGCAGTGATGCCCCATAAGGCAAATAGCCGCTTTAATATGCCATAACTATATTCAACAGTTTATGCTGTTTTCCTAACTAAAAACCACATAAAACCTTCAAATAAACGTTAGGCGTTGCGTTTTACAATACTACTGTTTAGAATTTATTGTGCGTTTTCGAAACTACGCTGTTTGCTACTAAAAAACGGGATCTACCGTGATATAATAGCGTGTATTTGTACGGTTTTTTATTATTACTATTAACATTTTTATTACATAGATCATCGAAATGTTATCAAGCGAAACTTATATTTAATAGGAGACAGATAGGAATAATGAATCTAACCACGAATACGAGTACCTATATAAAAAGTATAAGCAGTATTTGTAGCCGACTACGGTATTGTTACTTGCTTGCGTAAGTATTAAATTTAAATTTAAAAACCAAGTACCTATTTATTACCTAACTGGAAAAACGATGTACACTTTCTATTGTGTACTTCACTTCACTACATAGTATAAAATAAAGTCGCTTTCTCCGTCCCTATGTCCCTATGTCCCTTTGTACGCTTAAATCTTTAAAACTACGCAACGGATTTTGATGCGGTTTTTTTTAATAGATAGAGTGATTCAAGAGGAAGGTTTATATGTATAATACATGCATAATATACTGAAGGATAACCCACAATAACCATTTTCCCGTGCGGAGCCGGGGCGGGTCGCTAGTTCAGAATAAATTGTATTTTAATTATAAAATTTCGTCTAATTGTAAAAAGAAGAAAAATATTATATACCTCACCATAATCATCGCCTGACAACAACGCGACGATGCCGTGGACGTCTTTTGACTGAAATATATTATCTAATCTACTTGACTTTAATTAAAAACAACATCGAGTATTATTACTTGATTCTCTTAATAGACAAAGAGAGTATATTTCCATTCATCCATTGATAGGCCGGGAGATGATGACAGAAATTTTTAGGTCATTTGTTACAGTATGGCGGTTTTACAGGGGTCTTAGTACGCAATGACAAAAAGAAAAATGATGGTCATAGCGCTGGTACTGGAGGCCCAATCGCGAAAAAAAAAATTGCATATTTTCGGCAGTATGGCGACCATTTGGAGCCGTCCGAAAAGTATGGCATGGTGATTTTCGTAAATGGCTGCACGAAGATGATCAAACTGTGCAAAAATTACCCTGGTACAAATGGTTGAATTTTTATTTTTCGCGTCGGTATGGCGGGCTGTAAGTCACACCGGAGAAGTATGGCATGACACTGTAGTCTAGTTATTTTTTACGGGCTATCGGAAAATACTAAAATTTTTGTGGTAGGTACAAATCGTTTGACTTTCGTAATTTATCCGACTAGTTCACTAACGCCCACGCGATTGGGCCGCCAGTACCAGTGCTATGACTATCATTTTTCTTTTTGTCATTGTGTACTAAGACCCCTGTAAAACCGCCATACTGTAACAAATGACCTAAAAATTTCTGTCATCATCTCCCGGCCTATGAGCACAGAGCCAGGGATTTTCCTCGCAGTTCCATCAAGTTGTCGCCGTCACACTTGCATCTGCAGTGTGCAGTCTGCTCCCTATCGCAGTTCGCAACCCGCTTGGACGCCGGCCAACGATGTTTCCATAACATCTTGAACACGAATAAACGATATTAATGTCTGTTTTCTTGTTACAATTGCAAACAATTAAAACGTGTTGCAATAACTTACTTTCGTGGACAGATATATGAGAAATTATTATTAAAGTCCAATGTTTTTTTTGTAAAAAGCTAACATTAAATATGTAAACTATATGAATGAACTGATCCAGCACGGTGCAACTACCTGAGCTAGAGATTTATTAACCTACTTCGTATTTTTAAAAATAAATGATTGTTCAGTAGAAGTTAGAAGGCAAATTATCAAATTCTCTCAGAAATCAAACACCCATAAACTTAAATCGTTCTACGACTATGCAAGGGATAACCTTACAGTAAATTAAAAGAACACGGTTTGTGTTTTTAGTAAATTGTTATCATCGCCAACTGATACCATTAACGTCGGAAATTGAACTTCCAGAATACGCCATTAAAATGACATTAAAACAGAGAAACAAGTCGTAAATATGTAGAACCGACTTTAAAAAAGATTATTGTCGGTCCTCGACTTCAATTTAAACCTTATACTTTATATTTATAGTCAGTTGTCTTTCTAAAGGAGCTTTTATAACTACATCTAAGAGGCAGAACATTTTTTTTAATGTTGTCAGGTAAAAATGTCTACAATATACTTGGCACCTACATATTATTACACACTTACATTTACCAAGACGTTATACCCTTTCTCTACCTTTTCGTGAAATAGGTACTGAATTGTTTATTCTGGTAATCTATATTCTGATATATTTTGTTAAGTCATACTTTTCCAACATAGATTAAGTTGGGAGCTAAATATTTGAATCATGGATCACATTGTGTTATTTAATAGAGACTCTAAAGCAGGGTTTCCCAACTTTTTTTTGTTCCTTGGACTATAAAATGACCTACCTTGCCTAAAGGATATTTTTTTTCATTGCCCTCCCCCCCCCCTTACTTTTCAATAAATACAAAATAATGCACATAATGCACTTAAAAGCATTTTTTAAAATTTTGATTCTAATAAAAAAATCTTTAAATTAAATATTTTGTATCTAAAAAATTTATATTTAAATGTTATTTTTTAATATTGTTTGTTCTTTCCTGTTTTTTTTCTTGCCTTCGACGAGTCGATAACAAACCTTAAATATTTGCGGCCCACCGTAGTGGTATAAAAAAAAGCAAACGCTTCCCGCCGCGCCCCTCTCATCATCATGTCGTATGGCAGCTACCGCAATGGATCCTATATAGAAATTTTTAGATTTTTCAACCACTCCTCCGCGGCCGGGGTGAGACAATGCAGCTCGGTAATGCCACCGGAAGATGAGTAGAGTGGACAGTCGTTCACAATGTGGGCCAGAGTCTGGTCGGACTCCCCACACTCGCAGGCTGGCGACTCTCTGAGCCCCCATTTGTGTAGATGGTGGTTACAACGACCGTGTCCGGTTCTGCATCGGTTCAGTTTCTCCCACAATGGCCGGGGAGCATCGAAGCCAGGAGGTTTTTTGTTTGGGTCTGGTATTAGGCTCTTATTTGGATGGTCGAAGAGCTCCCAAGACAACCGCCACTCCGCCTCGACTTTGACGCCCCTCTGATATCTCGCTAGCCCCCCTGGTTGGGAACTCCTGCTCTAAAAACAGGAGTATTGGCAATTGCACTCCAAATAAAAGGCCTGTACAATATGCAGGGTCCTTTATGAGTACTCGCGTATTTCGAAACGGATGTGTTGTTTTGTTATGCAATCGGAGTTAAGGATCCGTCATTTTTAAATTGTATCGCTAACGTAATAAAAATATTACTGTTTTAATTATTATTTTATCGTTACAAATTGCGTCAGATTTTTAAGAATCGATAATATGCGTTCTACTAAAATTGTTCTTCTAAAATTGTTCACATCCACCTTGACATAGCGATTTAGCGTTACAGAGGATAGATCTAGGTCAGTAGTTTGGCAGATTATAGGGCAATACCTACCTATCTATCGTATGTATAGTTCATTATGCATGTATAGTCACAAAATGTGAGTGAATCATTCCAGTTCAAATTCAGAGATTGTCAGAATGTTAATGAAAGTTTACATTTCTTACTATTCATATTTGCAACTAAAACCGAATCCTAAATAATCGTGACAATGTGATTGTGTTGTGTGGTTATGTTATGATTGTTGTGACGTTATGTGTATTCTATGTCTATAAATAGATAGGCAAGAAGTTTTTCGATAATCGTAGGCTTCGACTCAGCCAGCCACGGTTTACAATAAAATGCTGAAATAGCAAGAAACGTGCAAGAAACATGCACTCGGTGACAAAATTCACTCGCATTTAGGCCTCATCGGCGGAATAGAGACAAAATGCTCTTCCTCGAATAGCTTGATTGCTGACTGGTATACTTTTTCATTGGCTATACTCATCATCACGAGTGAGCCAATAAATATTCTAAGCGGTGTCGGACGAACGCGAACCGACAGCGCAGTAATAGGTGCCACCGCCGGGAGTCGCCGGGAGTCGCCGGGAGGCTGGACTCCTCAGGTAACACTAGGAGAAACTTGAGACAGTTTACTTATAAATAAATAAATAGATATTTTATCAGATCTCACACATAATATTATTGACTGATCGTCATGGTAATGCTGGTAAAAGATGCGGATGTGGGCGAGAAGTGCTTTCGAGCTGGGCATCTACTACACATATGTAGTCTAAGGACCTAGACCTACGTAGCCTAAAGACAAAAGGATCCTGGTTGGAATAATGTCTAGTAACTGTAGTGGAAACAATATGAACAATGAGTAGATATTAGTGTTTATTTACCTCCTTGACGGCGTTGGTTGGTTACCTACATGTGTATGAATTTATAGAACAGCAAAAAAAACTACCTCTATGATTCTAGATATATCCTTGGCCGTCTTTTTCCATAGTTCAAACCTGCCTAAGTTAGGGTCAGATGATTGCCTACAGTTACCACATTTTATTACCATTTAAACATAGTACTCAGTCCTTACAAGATTTCCTTCGCCTATATTTAAAAAAATCCTTTGAAATGATATAAAGGTGATACGGCGACATTTTAATAGTGGTTGTGATTTAGTAGGGTGGTGTAGGAAGCAATTAATTCCCCGCGTATTTATCATCGCGCGTCGCAGCAGGTGATGCGCAGGAGTCGTTCCGGGAACGCGGGTTCGGGTGTGAACACGGCTTGAGCGGACGCGGATATGGGTAAGGCACTGCTAAACTATTGTAAGCGTAACAGAACACATTCTTCTATACATTAATGCATTTGTTTTTACCGTAATCGCTTTATTACATAATTAAGTAGGTATCTATAGAACCTGATTAGGAGTTTACCTATTACATAATATAATAATCATAGTCATCAAATAAATTGTTACTAGAACAAAACAGTGACCAGGACCTGTTCGTCATCGAATTTTAAAATTTTATTTTTACACTTTATTGCAGACACATAAAGGAACACATCAATCATCTTAAAAGCTAGAATATGTGCAAAGGCGGTCTTGTCGCTGTAAGCGATCTCTTCCTGACAACCTTGTTGTAAAGAGACAAAAATTAGGAGAGACGGAGTAGTGTATATCAATGCAAATGGATCAATGGCATTTACGATGATGCTTATACTATAGTTAGTTCAACGGGCTGTTTTCCGCAACTTGACGTCAAGCGCACCTAATTTACGTGTTGGGTAGGATAACTCACTACTCGTATCAAGCCACACCGCTCAGGAGCTCAGCAACCCGCCCGGGTAGCCGAGCGTGTCCGGGATCGACCCCGGTGAACCGAGGTATTTACTGTACGATGACAAGCCGCGACACTCCAACAGGACATGGGCCGTCGAATTCTCCGCATCCATGCATCCTCTGCACAGAGGGCTGTCCGTGACACCTAAAGTAATACCTAAATATGTGTTTATTAAAGGCACCGTGACCTGTAAGAAACACTAGTTATGGTGCATAGTTGAGTCTTTTTCAGACAAAGAAGAGCAAGCGACAGCTGTAGCATGATCGCCGGCAGTCTCCAACGATAATGTTAAGATTCTCAAAAATCAAATCTCACAATTTCTTAAAATGCAATTCAGAAATCGCTATTCGTTTTTACCAAAGTAGTAGTTCTTCCATAATAATAACAGCGGCAGTTCTCGAAATATAAACAATACAGATCTAGGAGCAAGTGGGCGTACCGTTACTGTGGCTGAGTGGGCTGCGTGCACACTGCGCACTAGATTCCTGAACAAACGTATAAAAGACACCTATGATCTTTAGTCGTAAAACAAACGATCATTCGGCAATGAAAATATTTAATCATTGCAAAAATATATCGTTTACATTAGATCACTAAAGAGATTACTATGGGCAGTCGGTTCGGGGACCCTTTAAAATATCAGAAGACTGTAATAAATAAAGATAGTTAATTCACATTGTTGAAGCTTCTAATTCCGATACACTATAATATGCTTCAGTTCCTGATAAAATAGCTTTTACAAAACGCAAATCGCTGTGCCGTTCACTACAGTATGAACGAGGTATAAGGGCAGGCTGCAGCCACACGGCTACCGTTCCTAGTTCCTACCGATACCAGATAACACTGGATATGTTTACTATTGTAATCATGTCTTCCAGGAAACTTTATTAACTATTACTCTGCTTATTTAGTTTCGTGTTACATAATTGTAACTTCATCTTCAGAAACTGCTACAAAGTAAGATTGTGACAACGTTATTTTAAAACATTTAGATTAGCCTGTATATTGACTCAACCAAACTTGTGATTGTAAGTAGCATATTAAACTACTCTAGAAAACTACTCAGTTCTTAAGACTATAGCAAAAAAAGGTTCCTCTGAAAGTCCTACAACAGCCTTGTGAAACTACAATTTTCACGGCTTTTGTTATACGGTAACTTTTCTAAAGAATATGTTCCGCGACTATCAAAAATATGATAATCTATAGAGAGATTTATTTACAACACTCAGCTAAGTAAATTAAGTGATTTTAGTGTGTTTGTTGGTATTTTCCACAGAAATCGCATCATCACTGTGCACCCACCCGATACCCCAGTTGGTCAACCTGCTGGGTCTGCGGTGTCTTCGCTTCCAATCACCATGTTTCATTCCGATGAAGCGCTATATTTCATCTATTTCTGTTCCGAATCAAATTTATACAAAATACAATAAAATGAACCGTTTTTAAAATTCATGGTGACTTCTCAGACATCCACATTGAAATGGTACTTAATGTAATATGGAACTTTAAGGTAGGTTAGGTTTGATCAATGCTTTTTCATTATAAACGTTACTAAGTTTTAACAAATGAGTAAAGTTTTAATAGTACGGCTTGCTAGCTAAAAAATATAAGGATATCGGTCCCATCTGGCAGAAAGTACGAAACTTGGCATGAATGTAGCTGTTATATATGTGCTTCAAAATCGATATGGAAACACTTCGATAAATTATTGTTTCCCCCCTTTCCCCCCCGTTTTATCTCCCTCATTCTGGTTTTTTGAATTTTATACTAAAACAGTACGTCTGAGGAGTTTACTTTTCAGAGATCAAATCATCGTCGATAAATTGCCTACAAAACGATACTACATTTTATAGTGCTAAGATTAATATATTTCTATATACAGCCATCAACGTTTTATGAAATTTTAAAAACAGGCACACTTTTTTCTTCCTTACTTCATTTATAGGAAAACGACAAGAGTGGTGATAAAATGGACTAAAGAAGTCAACTACCTTATACATTAAGCTAAAAAATGACATTTAGGTAATTGTAGGTAATTTATCGACAACTATTTGGTTCTTGAAAAGTAAACTCATCAGTCCTACCGTTTTTGTAGAAAATGAAAAAAACCAAAATGAGGGAGGTAAAATGAGGGAAAAAGGGGGGGGTAATCATTTCTCAGCGTGTTTCCATATCGACATTGAAGCACATATATAAAAGCTACATGTATGCTAAGTTTCATGCTTTCTGCCAGATGGGACCGTAATTCAGGTTAACAAGCCGTACTATAATAAGTTTTTGATTTACTTAACAGTCTGATTGGTTATAATTCTTGATAGACTGTTACGCAATCTAAGTTATATAAGAAGTGGCGATAAAGTTAGGTCATGGCTTAGGTCTCGAATCTGTCGATGAAGTATGAAGTCGCTTTAGATGACGCTTTTCACGAACAGTCTTATATGGTGAACTTACTATGAGCTTAGTAACCAATTCGTCCCACTTACTCAGCAAAATAATCAGGAATGGTTTTAAAAGAGTAAAATCTCTATGGAATGTCACGATTTCTTCCTCCTTACCGAAAGGATAGTCTTTTATTTTGAAAAGCATTTGTTTCGGATAAATAAGGTTGCTTTCTGTAATGCAATTGCTGTGAGTATCTTCTATCGGTCACTGGTCTACGAAGCCAGACACTGACGAAGCCATACTTGGAGAGACACGACCTCGTCAGTGGAAGTAGGTATTCAGCTTACATAGATGCCATATCTGAGACTGATCTTGCATATATCTGGAATTGTTATTTAGTGTCGGATAAGTGTGTGCTAGTAACCGGAACGGGATATTGTAGAAAATGTTAATAAGTGTGATTCTTCGTGGCATGGTAGGTAACTGAAATTTAGAGGTGCTCGATGAGTTGTCTTGTTCTGATCAGAGCTTTGTCATTTTGGAGGGCGCTAGAGTTATTTAGAAGAAAGTTTAGCGGTCGTTGTTTCCTATCCAAGTTGAATCTGGTGAATTTATGCCACATACATACGTTATCATGAATCTTTATTCAACTATCTCATTGACTAGGACGGAGTAATCGATGCCTGTTTACTAGAGTAAAGTTTGAGAATAAAAAGGAGGCTCAACCCCTTAGTGATGAATGACGCTACCATATAATCTGGCTGATTGCAATAAACTTTGCCTAAAAAAGTATGGAATAAAATTTTATTTCTCGGGGTTTAAAGAACAACTAGCAGCAGGCTTTCTTCCTGCTTCATTAAGAGTAGCCTTCTTATTTGGATTCCAGCGAGAGATGAGTTCATGACACGGCTAGTTATAGCGCGCGTCTATCGTGATTCATCGTAACTATTTTAATAGGTTACGCAGACGGATGCGGCGGGCTGGGGCTGCGTACGCGCACAGAGAAGCCTTCTCTACATAACGGGCCCTTGTCGAACACTTAACAAATCAACAACCAACTTGTAAATAGTCTTTCCAGCGTCGTCGTCGACGCAAAATCCTATCCTACCTAAAATCACGGCAACGGCCAGCGCCGGCGTCGCGTCAACCCTGGAAAGACGCTCGAAAGACGCCAGTGTAGGGGGTCTGTAAATTATATTTTATGGATCACATTAAATTAATTCCAAAAAAACATAAAGGTAAAAACTTTCATATTTTCGTTCCCTGACCAAACGTACGTGCCCACGTTGCTCGCACCATTATTAGTCATTAATTATTACTCTTGAATGGCAATGGAGATTTGCTGCATCAAAAAGATAGATAAGAATTAATTCTTACCCCTCTCCCTAAGCCAGCCCAATCTGCTGCATAAGATTTAAAAAAAAAATTGAAAGTATCGAAGATTATCTGTAACTTATTGATCCAAAAAAGTAGCAAATTATATACCATAAAGACACCTTTTAGAATAGGTACAAACGTTTCCCAGTTAGCGATAGCAACTATAATCACCTATAATAGAGTGTGCCCATTGCGTTGAGGCGACGACGCGGCGACAAGTGCTCGGTCGCCGGCGACGACGACGCGGCGACGACGTCGCGCCATACTCGGCAACTGGTAGAATGCGCGCGCAGCCACCGCATTACGCGTCGTAATAGCCTGTTGACAACCGCAGCCAATCGCCGGCCGGGCTCCGTCTGAAGGATTCTGTATAATCTAAGGTTTAATTGACATAATGCTTAATAATTCACAAAATATTATTTGTATTTAGTTCGTGTTTATCGTATATTATATACCTACCGAATATGCAGGCAAGTTTTAGGTACTAGAATATAGTAAATTAATAATAATCTTCGCTTTTGGACTATTTATTATAGAATACAGGTATTATGTGTGAATATAAGTAATAAATAATAATTAATGTGATAAGAATAACAAATAGTAGAGAATTTCTAAATGTAATAAACTTTAAACCGTGAAGAACATATTTTTCATGTTAACTAAATTTAAAACGCAACAGAATTGAATAACTTTATTTAATTTCTTTAAACAATTAAAATATTCTATATTATGATAGGATCTTTTAGGTTTCCAGTATACACATTATGCACTTGCGGATCTCTGGAACTGCAATCGATAAGCAATTGTTTTTGGAAGCTTGTGCACTTACAAACGTAACTCGGACTTTGGTATTTTTATTGCGATCAGATTTTTGGGTTGTAATGGCGGGTAGTTGTAAGTAATAATGTTCCCAGTAGTTTTTGCTCGTGAAAGTTTCTTGACGATGAATCAACTGATGAAGGATAACATAAATTCTCAATTATGATGTAACCTGTAGTACTTACAATGCCTATTTGTAGTAAGTTTACCATGTTGTATGTTTATACAATAAAAACTAAACCTTTTTTTTTTAATTGACCTATGCTTGAGTCGAAAAAGTACGACGGATCAAGCTTCACCGGACTTGAGATGGTTTTTACATCAAAGAGTAACGTACGAGTATATAAATTACTTCAAAACTTTTGTTAATGCAACTAACAAAACACTTATTTTCAATTTCTTGTTATATTAGAGTCCGTAAAAAATATAAAAATAAATTATAGGTATATTTAACAAATTACAATAGCCAGCAATTACAAAAACTGATAGGAAAGGTGGGTAGTACCTACTCATAGGTACCTAAAGTACAAACATTTAAATTATGTTGTTTATAGTATAATACAAACCTGTATCGTTTAGTTAACAGCTCATATATCTATAATATGTCCCTAATGAGCGGAGACTATTCTTGAATCAGGGTGAATAGGCCAGTATCAAATGTGCAAGTATCCTTACGATGTTTTCCTTTATCGAACCGACCGACTGTTTTACATACCTACCTACATAATGTATTTTTATTTTGAATATTTAATTTAATAGTTATTTGACGGATGTAATTATGCGGTATGATGTTATCGGCGCATCCTCATCTAAACACCTTTCATTGAGCAGCGACAACTAAATTGGGAATCACAAGCTGTCAATGTAAGTAATGACGGTGATTAAACCACATACACACATTCGATTACTCGCCGGTCCATTCTACAGCGCTCCAAACTGTGTCTTCAGCTAATGTTTAATTATTTTTTTTTCATATTCGTCAAACTTTATCTCAATTTAGCCATTATAATTTAAAACGAGGTATCGTCCTATTGCGGAAGATTTAATTTAACTATCAAAAATTTTACTAGTGTCTTGTTTTATTGTAATAATAAAATGTTGCTTGTCTTGTTACTGTCGAGAGCTTCAGAGTAACAAATAGACAGACAAAGTTTCTTTCGCATTTATAATATTAACAGGGAGGAATAGAAGCATATTTTAAATCTTCAAAAACACTGAATCGATTTTGATGAGACTTGGACCAAGTCACTTGATACCTACCTACAAACAAACATAGAATAGACCTTAGGAAAGTACATAGGTTACCTTTTACCGCGGGAAATTGTTGTTTGTTGATGAAAGGTAATGTCCATAATTCCATATAAATAATAATAAAAATTAATTAAGCCTTTCCGATTATTGTTCTTTTATATAGATTAAGGTATTCTTTCTTTTACTGATTTCTTCTCAAATGTTGTTCAGCAACTTTATTAGATAAATCTAAAAATTTTATCTGAACCGCGGTAATACTTTGTATGGCACGTTTGGGATGAAATCATGTCAGCTCATATAATAAAACACCCGAATCGTACGATTGATCCGCTGTCGCGCGGTGAAAGTGCACGGTAGCCGGTAATGGATGTTCGCGATCACCGCGCTGATGATGACTCGCAGGTCGCACGGTCACACGCCACATCACTTACGAGTACCTGTCCTACACAGCTGCGATCTGTTTGACGACAATACAGTTTATTAATTACACATTCATTGCGTGTAGTGTAGCCAATCAGTCTTAAATAGCTTGCTTATCGTGTGGGTTTCGAGGTGCTTTGCAAACTCATTCTCATTCTATTTCCATTTCTTTTTCGTTTAAATTCAAACATTCAATTTTGGAATTTCTTTGTCATTCATAGGTACGTCATCCTCGTCTCCATTTTCTTCAATTTCCCTTTATATAGACCTTTAACCACCTTTCAACTTAACGACATTTCCTCGCCAATTTCCTTAAAAATGTTTATTTGTTTAGATGAAGTGGTAAACTAAAATTACTTGTAGAAAATTACTAATGTAATAATACGCTCACTTTAATAAACTTTAGTCAGTTATTTGTAGTAATTTGCTGCTAGTGCCTGGAACTTCTTGGGGCTAGTGTAGACTCCAGGCGCTCCTGACGACTCGCCAAGGTCCTGGTGAGCCGCTGGCGCGACAAACCTACCTTACCTAAGGCTTCTTATGTGTAAAGACTACATCCGTAGATAGAGCCGGGAACAACGATGCACTCCGAAGCACTGAATACGTTTTTGATTTCGTGATTTCGGGCAATCAAGTAATTAATACAGCCTGCGTAACCAAACTAATAAAAGTCTCATAAAGTGATTTTTATTTGTTAAGTGCACCGCCGGGATTCGTACTACTCTGCTGAGCTGTCTGAAATATCAACAACACCTATATTTTGTATCATATCGACTACAGTAGAAAGATAAAGGAAGAGCGTGTCTTAAAGTATATGCACGCATATCGCGACGCAACGTATATCAAATTGTTTTTGTTATAGCTCTGTGATTCGAGGCTCAGGTGAAGATGGGGTAAAGGTCACTCGTGGACACCAAGTGGAAGCTATTCGATGGAGATAACAGCTTCTTTTGTGATAAACTAACCGTGATGACGGCGCGCGGCGGCGGCGGCGCGCGGCGGCCTTTGGACGGCCCCACATCTGCCCGAGGTGTTTGATTGTACCTACCTATGAATTTGGACGTATCCTACAAACTACAGTGAATAAATAAAGGAAGAAAATAATCTTAATTTTGAGATTTATCTGTTGAAATAATGATGTGTTTGTGGCCAAAAGATTTCGTAAGTAATATTAACCACAAAAAAGTTAAATACTTACAAGTTAAGAGTTTTTTATAGAAGATTTTTTAGACGCTTGTTTTACTATTCTGTGGTATCTCTTAAGTCTTAGACTGTTTTAGTGTGTATGTTGTTTTCTACTTCGATGTGTGTTGTGTATGTAACAACTGTTTCAGGAAATAACAGGTATAACTTCCCGTCTCCCGTGCTTCCCGTAACGCGCTATGTTCTTATTTTTCAAGAATTCATCCTACAATGAAATGAAGAAATCGAACCCGCGGAATCTTTTACCTTTTGGCTAGGGAGGCTCTAAAATTGTAAATCTAAAAAATAAAAAATAAGGGTTATAAATCTGAAGGGTTCAAGTAAACGAAAAATCTAAGGTCAAAATAAAATACGAAAATATAATCTAATTGCTGGCACATGTAAGGACTGGTCCTTACATGTTATATCTGCAAAAAAATTTAATTAGTAAGACCCTTTATATTTACAACCCTTCAATTTTAATGTTCTGCTTCACATAATAATAGTGGCATCTTAAAATCAAGTAAAGAAGACGTTGTAAAACCTACTGGTACTGCTTGTTATAAGTAATAACCATATTTGACGAAGATAAACAACATTAAGAAAACAGTAAAAACTTTTATGAAAGTGTGTAAAAATTCACATAAGGAGTATATGGCGATTATGGTCCGACGGGACGGCTAATACGCGAACGCCTTATGGGCCAATGGCGTCAAGTAAACCACCTTACTCGGCAGAAAAGTATCTTTCATGACTTGTAAAGCAATATCAACTAACGGGTTTTATTTATTTCTTACCATAAGCACCCATAAGTTTCTAACGTTTGTTTAATTAAGCCGCGATTAGACTACACAATTTGTAGGACACTTTTTCAGTTAGGATCCTTAGTAAGGACAAGTGTAATTGCAGTTAGTGTCCTAATTATCGGAGCCTTACTGCAATTACACTTGTCCTTACCAAGGAACCTAACTGAAAAAGTGTCCTACAAATTGTGTAGTCTAATCGCAGCTTTACTACTAGCGGACCCGGCGAACTTGGTGCCACCACAGAATCAATGAATGTTAATTTGGTTAATTTTTTAGCCGAATTCGAATAATTACACTCGCGTTGCTTTTTATCTGTTCCCGTGGGAATTTGATCTAACTACCTACCTATCAAATATCATCATAATCCATTCAACATCGTTATGTACGGTCACGTTCATAAGTACAGTCATATCACGTGCACCTATACTTTAAATTAATTTATTTACGCATTTGTGATAAATTATCATTCAAAGTAAAATATAGAGTCCCTTACACTGTATACGTAATACACAAAAATAAGAAAAACAAGCATTTGGGAAAAAAGTTATTTGAAAGAAAAATTTATTTAATTCGCTAAAAGCTGTAGGTATTTTGGGGACAGCAACAGGCGACGTCTATCGACGAGCATCTGCTGGCTCGTTTACTTTAACTAGCATGCAAAAAATCGCGAGCATGTAGTCCATGTTTTTGTGATTGTTTATTTTTAAACATCGACTTGTTTTATGGACGAGGTTTGCAAAAAGCGCGCATCTGGACTCCTTTTCACGGAGCTACAATTTCACAAGAAAGAGTTTCACGTTCATTGCGTAGGAAATTGTACTTTACTATAAAAGTTAGCCTACGGACAGCAGCCGTATTATACATTAATGCAAATTACATTCCGCATTGTAGAGCTTTAAATTTAGCTAGGCACCCCCCACGTAGCGAGAAATTAGTATGTAATGTATATCTTCCCCTTCATTGGACTGCTTCCTGCAAAACTAAACAATGTGTCGATCATAACGTGATCGTAATGCTATTGTGACAATTGTTTGTTTTTTTACCGCTTGATATCTTAATATAACAAGCATATAGATACCTTACTATCCTGAAGGATCTTAAGGAAATATGTATTGAAATTATTTAGAGCTTTATATTATAGACACCATAAAGTTACCTAACATATTAATTACAATATATAATGTATATGTCACCGTAAAATTGTGAATACCGTTAGATTACAATTTAACTCGCGTGATTGTAAACTGTCGAAAGATTGTGAACTGAATGTACTGATTACAATTGAATGCATTAATTTTCGGTAGATTGTAATCTATCGAAGTAAAACAGTTAAATCACAATCTGTCGCGCGTTAAATTGTCAACTGTCCAAAGGTTGTTCCTGATTGGTCGGTCTTACAGCAGGCCGTTCTATGTCCATACACTTGGGAATAAAATTAATTTATGAGAAATAAAATTCAAGAATTTTGACATAAATTATTTATCTATTATTTAGCAGTTAATCAGTAATTTTGAGATCATATTATGGTATATTTTTGGAGACTAACACTAATTCATTCATCGTTCAAACTACTATTCTTCGATTAATTATGGATTCATTTACTTACACAATAATTTCATAGAACTTATTATAAAGCAGTGAGTTATTTTCAACACGAAATTAATTGAAATTCACTTAAACACAGATTGTTTACATTAGATAATAAACGAAAAAACAAACAAATATGGCGGCGCAGAGCATAAGACGATCAACCAATCAGCGCGCGAGATGTGTTCCATCCTATGCCGTTTCACAATTTGATGGTTTAATTTCGATAGATTACAATCTATCGAAAAATGATCAGTTAAATTGTAATCAGTATGTTTGGTTCACAATTTTTCGATAGTTTACAATCTCGCGAGATAGATTGTAATCTAACGGTATTTATAATCTTACGGTGACATATATATAATACAATACAAATATCAATCATCACATATACAGAACAAAACAGAAAAGTTAAAAGGCGGCCTTACTGCTAAGGTAGCAATTTATACCAGGAAACCTTTGGGTATGGAAATAGCGTAGGTAAAAGTACGTAATGTACATCGAATTGTATTGGTAAATGGTAGCGTGTGGTGGAAAGGGCCGCTGGCCGCCGCCGACGTTTGCGAGTGGCGAGCCTGCCGCCTTGATAGTTGTATTTGAGCCGTTTTGAGCTATTCCAGCCGAAGAATGCGCTAATGATGCAG
Organism: Teleiodes luculella; assembly: GCA_948473455.1. Taxonomy (NCBI): domain Eukaryota; kingdom Metazoa; phylum Arthropoda; class Insecta; order Lepidoptera; family Gelechiidae; genus Teleiodes; species Teleiodes luculella. The sequence continues at coordinate 15,845,542 of OX419589.1, forward strand.
CGATGCGATACTGTCAGTGGCGGATTTGCCCTAAGGCCCAGTAGGCCCGGGCCTAGGGCGCGGGCGGCCAGATATGAAGGGCGGTAAATCGTGCTAAAAAATCAATCATGTACACAGAAAAAATAACAGCAATCTTGTGTATAGGTGTTTGCGAATGAGAACAGGCCAACACAAGTGAGGCAGGCGAGAAACGTTAATAAAAAATTGATCGCATTTTTTTCTCAGCTACGGGTCCCATCTGCACAATTCCACTTGAAGAAAAGAGTGTTAATGCCGAGTGGTACCTATTCTACCATTCGTTTACCCAGAGTGTTAGAAAAAGTTCGCAAAAGACGACCAAAAAGCCGCGTTCTCCTACATCATGAGCATGACAAAGCTTCTTCACACACGGCCAACAAAACAAAGTCAATGTTAGCTTCGGAAAAAGTACAACTCATCACCCATAGCACATAGCCTCAACCTACCCTGTGATTTCTGTATTTTCCCCAAAATCAAAGATTTTATGAGAGGTTTCACTTTTACAACCTCTGAAGAGGCAGTGATAGCGTTCAATCAGCACGTAGAAAACATCAGATCTAAGGTCCTGCTGTTTTAAAAAATGGTTCGATCGCATAAAAAATGTTTAAAATGTAAAGGAGAGTGTTTTGAAAAGCAATAAACATAATATTTTGGTTAAAACATGTAGTTTTTTCAAGTTACGCAAAACAAAAGTGTAAATAATTTCGTAATATAAAAAAGTTCGTACGTTTACGTGATATGTGATCTAGGAAGAACCTATTGTTATAATGCGCGTGTCAGTTGTAAACAAATTGGACTGTGAGGGTTTAATAAATTATTTTTTGCGCTTAAGTACAGACGAGTTTTGTAATATATTGTATAGGTACCATTTATTAGTAAACAAAACCTTAAACAGTTTGAAATATTTTATCTATATATCCAATCATCCCTAAAACCTCGGAAAACATAATAAACTAGCAATAAACGTTTACAGATTTTCTAAATCAATTAATAGTGGCCCACTTTTGTGGCCACTTTAAGTGGGCTATAAATTAAATTCATTAATTATGTTAGTTAGTGTATTGTATTGTGATGGGTGCAGAGAAAGGGACGGCACGTGGCCTGGGGCCTAGCGCGGATAGAACTGCAAGTCCGCCACTGGATGCTGTGACGTATTAACTGCATGAAACAGCGATATAACAAACTAAAACTTCTCGCGAACAAATATTTTACAATACAGGTCTAGTCTTTGATTTGTATGTTTTATGCCTGAAGTGAGATTAATCTCACCACCTCACTAACTGGTGTCAGAATTATTGAGCCACCTAAGACTATGCGACGCTATATCACGCTATATCCGGCGGGAAACTCATTTCGGCGCGGGGGGTGAGAGTCCTTTCTGTACCGTACAGACTAACCCGTAACGGGTTAGTACTATTATTTTCTTCTTTGACTATGCGTAGATACCGTATTAGCTGAGCTGAGACAAACGGCTTTACGTGCTGTTCCGAAGTTTAGAAACGTTTTTCTTTTTAATCACCAAAATGAAGATAGTTTCATAAAGTGATATTCGTTCTATCGGGATTTGAACCCGAAACCTTTGTAATGTGATGCGAAAGTAAGAATTACCGCTCAGTCACTGTGGCAGTTGATGTGTGACATATCTATGAGAACTATATATTTTTTGGAAGTAGGTATGTAAATGCTTGAAAAAAATGCTCTCTACATTACAAAAATAGTATTTTTGTGTTCTTCCGGCGAGTTTTACTCCACAGAAGACAGCTAAATTTCTGAGCTCGCCACAAAAGAATATGTAACTGACTTAACTAAGTGATGTAAATATCCTAAAGTTAAAAATAAATACTTTGACGTTGTGTTCTTTTGCAAGCGGCAAGCTTTGAATGTAGAGCAGCCTTCAGTCCCCTTATCGGGTGGTGTAAGGTCGTCGCTTTGGCTAACGCTGCATTTTTCAGTTTCCGATGACTGCTATTGGAGACCACAGCCTGCGCTGCCTATTCTGGGAGCCTTCAATGTCAAGGTATAATAACAACGTCTCACAAGAAATCAAATTTCTTTAGCAAAGCAATACAGCGAGCTGGTCTCTTCTTTAATTACATTATAATAAACTAGTACGTACTACGTTGAATTTGATTCCGGCACGTGGATGGATCACAGTACCTATTCTGATCATGCGCATGATTGTGCGATCTTTATATTTACTAGTCACTCACATTTATTTATTTATTAATGATTTTTTGCACACGTAAACAAAAAATGAAGAAGAAGACACACAACAGATCGGCTTACTACTAAATAAATGTCTTACAGCGGACTAAGGAAGTTAGAGAACATGTACATGCATAAAAAACCAAACATTAAAAGTGAATTCCAAAATGCATGTTCGAGCATCAGTTTGGTACGTCTGCACCAAATTGTATAGGTACTCGTAATTCCGTTTGTGTTTTGCAAAAAAATAACTTGTGGCTCCAACGAACCAATTTTATTTTTGAAGTACCTCGTGCAGAGTGCTTAGAACTAATCTGACTTGAATTATCTAAACTTTCCCAGTTACATTTAAAGTTTAAAGTACCCATAAAATTAAATGAGTTTATTGAAACTAATTAAACATTATTGTATTTTTACCATCTTCAAAGATTTTTATGACATAAATTTAATAAACATAATAAATAGGTGCACAGTTACAAATAAAGACTGTTAATGTAAGCTTCGAGAAAGTGGCCAGTTTAAACCGTATCATTTTACTTCAGTAATGGGATGGTTAAATTTTATTCGCGCAAGCATTCTCTTCACCTTTTGCAAATTGGTAAGACGAAACTAACAGAGAAATTTTGATAGCAAAGTTTAACAAATATCCAAAACAAATTTTATTGTCCTCTCATAACTGTGTCGTCAACTTCAAGTCGTTCGTGGTGCGGGTCCCGACTGCCCACCTGGGCGTCTTCACCTCGCCGCAGTTCTGGCCGAAGGGGGTCGTGTTTCGTCGCTTCAGGGGGAACCTGCCGCGGAAGGACACGATACCCTGGGCTTGCATATAAGTGCTGTGCATTTAGTTTTATTGTTTAGATATAGTATAAAATATGTATGTTAGTCTGTAAGGTATTTATGATATGGGCCTCTGTTTACATATTTAACATCTATATGTAAATATTGCCTGAAATAAATGAATTTATTATTATTATTATTATTATTATTAAAGTCATAGAATACCTTTTCACCTAGGTTAAAAAAAACACTACGGTGATGTGTAAAACTAAGGTTCAGTCGTCAATTTAGGAAAATTTTAAGAATCAGAATTTTTTGTACGCTTTACAATGCAAACTTATATCTTTATAATAAAACTGTAGAGGTCGAAAATCTGTACATAGATTTTTTTGCTCAAAACCGAGTCAAGGGTATGTAAGAAATAACATAGAACATATGATCCAGATTTTTTGTTTCTATGTTTGTCTGTTTGTACGGACTAATCTCCGAATGTTAGACCGATATAAATTACATTTTGCATGGTGGTACCTTATATCCCCGGTCAACACCTTATATAGTTTTTACCGCCGGAAAATATCTCATTCCTACGGGAAACAGCATAGAAAAGAAAAAAACAACGCGGGCGAAGCCGCGGGCGCACAGCTAGTCCTTTAATATTTCAAAAAGCGAAGGAATAAAAGGAAAAGGATAACGCAAAATCGGTTACAGCGTTTACTATGGGATTACTATAGGCGTTCCAGTCTACCTACTGTGTGTAAAATGCGTACATACTTTATTATTTTGTATTCGACCACCTATATTTTTCTAAAAAGTAGATAGGGGCCTTAAGTTTCAGTAAAGTGCAATATAAATTTTTATCAATAGCATTTTTTGACGTTTGTCTTCGACGACGACGACGACGTTTAGAAAGAAAAGCTTTTCCGAACTTCGGTACAGCACGTAAAGCCATTTGTCTCAGCTGTAGTCGTTACTCGACCTATGTTGGAAGTCTCTCAATAACTCTGACACCAGGGTAAGTGAGGTATATAATATACTTTATTGCACATAAACAAAACAAAAATTTGTTACAAATTTAATTGCAGTTTTTCATTTACTATTTTAATTCAGTTGCGAGTTTATCTCTACAAAGAGATCTCTTCCAGCTAACCTATACGCTAGTGAGAGAAAAGAAGAATAATTTTGAGACTTAGACAAGAATTGCACCTAAAGAAGGTTATAAAGATAAAATGCTATTAAGTACTTTAAAAAAAAATGACATTTTCCCATCGAAATTCTCTCAGCACCTCCGCATCAATGACGAAAATTCTATCACTCCATCATGATGGTTATTAATAGTAACTTATGTAATGTAAGTGTTCCTAGGAGTCAATCCAGCCGCGTGGGTATTCGCAGAATGTGGTAGTAATCTCCCGGCTCCGATATCAGCGCCGACCACGTCAAGTCAAGCCGAGAACGAGATACGCAGCGTCAGCCGTCCTTCGGGGCGCCTGCTTTTCTTCACACGCCAGTTACTACCTTCTGCAGACCACATATGTATTACAATTACAATGTAATAACACTTACAAGAAAAAAATTCCTAAAATCTATAACGGAATACCGTTAAATATAAGAAAAAGTAAGAGTAAAAATATTTTTAAGCATAAATTAAAGTTACATTTATTAAATGAGTTACAAACTAAATATTGTGGGTAAATGGTAGTAATACAGAATTAAACTAAATATATGTAAAAGTAAGAGTAAATAATGTTTTTAAGAATAAATTAAAATTGTATTTATTAAACGATGTTATTAGATGAGTTTCGAACTAAATACTGTGGGTAAAAGGTAGTAATACAAACTTATAAACTTATAACGTAAGTAAAATAAAAGAAAAAAATGTAAAGTAGTGTTATAGCAGTATATTATACATGTTACTAAGGGAGCCATTTCTGCCAACAAACTGCTTAACAGTTTGGCGGAACATGTAAATTTTTATAGGGTGTATACTGTTACCATGAATAAACGATTATTATTTATTATTATTATTATTAAAGAGTAAATAACTACCCATAAAACTGAAAAATTACTCCTGCTAAGCAATTTTTAAAAAAATTAAGGATTTTATCAAATATTAAAAGGATAAACTGAATGTATCTGAGAAACTTTCCAAACAAAAAAGTTACCAATACAAAATTATTTTCCGCGAATTTCCTTTGGTAAAGTTCCTCAAAACTTAGTATTTCAACCTTTTCAGTATTTTCCAACTTGTCCTTAAACTCTGCAGGTATTTATTTTTGCTCGAATCATGAATGAACATACATGTGAAGGATAAGCTCATAATCTCGTTTAATTATTTGTTACACAAAACTAAACTTTAAAACAATATTATTTAGACTTCGCCAATTATCGCTTTTAGCTGGGATCCTTCCATATTTTGAAAACAATTCTAAAGCATCAAAATGTTTTACAAGAGTATTGCCTTCATCTAACAAATTGCTTTGCAACAAAGTGGACCAGCTAGTTCCTCCGTTATTTTATTAGTGTTCGGCTAAGTGTCTCTCCGTGTACCTATTATACTAATCCTCGCGCTCTATCCGTATTGCAACCCGATATCGGATCACTTAGTTACGCTACTTTCGTAATATTTCAATTAGACTCACGGCTGCAGATATGGACCGTAATAACAAGATTAAAATGTGATACATTTAGTTCAATTACAACTTATTTCTTGTTTCTGCAAATGAGTGAAACGTAACACTTTCAACACGTTCGGATGGAGCTCGATAATTTCTCATTAGTTTGTATCGAGAGCTGTGTTCGGTGTCAGTCAGCCGATACTCGCAGGAAGGGTTGCAGGCAGCAGGTTGAGGCTATTGCATGCATCACGCAGTGCTGCCATGCCATCTTAGCGCTTTCGGAATCTGTTCAATTAGCGTTTTGTAGGAGGTACTTAGAGCTGAAATTATGAAGTTAAATTCTAGCTGATGATTAGCTTGAAATTATGCAATAGCAGAAACACTAAACTTAAATTTCTGTACTTACCTATTTGGAAGCTTGTTTTCTTATTCCATAAGAATAAACTAAATGCAAAAAAACTTTTTTAAAAAAAGCTTTTATTTCAACGCTCTAAAAAGAAGAAAATTATTTTATCCTTAAAAATTTTAACTATCAACTTATAACCTCATTATATACAATTCATATAATCAAAAAAGCTTGTCGCGCGATTTGTAAATAAAATAGCCTTTTATTTTCGATTACAATTTACTAAATATTGATAGGTAATTAAACCTCGCGACAAGCTTTTATGATCATATGAATTGTATATAATGAGGTTATAAGTTGATAGTTAAAATTTTGAAGGATTATTATAAGGAAATTATTGTCTTCTTTTTAGAGCGTTGAAATAAAAGCTATTTTTTAAAAGTTTTATGCATTTAATTTATTTTTTACTTTTTAGCTTTCGCACGTTACATTATTTTTCGAGTTACTCTTAACGATCCCTTTCATTTGATACCCATATTGTAAAAGTGCATTAAAAATAACTACTCCGCCATATTGGATAGCCCGCCATATTGGATTTAGAGTGACGTCACATACCATATTATGCATTGTCGTTCAAACTAAACGTGTATACAAAATTTCAGCTCAATCGGTTGAAGATATCTACTTCAAAATTAAGTTCAAAGATTCCACCCGAACAAACTTACATACATACATACATTGCAAGTTAAATAAAAGCTTTTAAAAAAGTCAACTCCACGGCGTTTTTGTTGACTCTACTTATTGATTTCTCATATGTTTGCTTGCAGTAACAGACAAATGTTGTACAAAAATACATTAATAACCTTCGCACACTTTGTATCATCTTCTAGTTAATAAATCCGTAGAGGTCGAAAATCTGTACATAGAAAAAAAAGCTGAAAACCGATTCAGGGCGATGTAAGAAGCAAAACATATCCACTGCTTAGGTGCACGCTATATGCGGCCTGAGTTTTATCTCCACCTACGAATGGACGTCTCGGCATAAATGGTGTGATTGTTGGTCCGTTACTCCTGCGGGTTGCGCGGGCGGCCTATGAAAAGAAGCTAATTTGTCACATCCGCTGTGCGGTAATTATGTTATCTACTCTTGTCTGAAGAGATAAAGGGATCGTTCCAGTCTTAAACGCCCACATTGTAAAAGTCGAACTAAATAAACATATTTATTACAGGCTTATCTTAAGTAGTAATCTAGGTGAGTATTTATTTTACTTAATAAACCTCGTTATTAAGCTTACTACGATAAATCAATAGGGCTATAACATTTCTAGTTCAAACTAGTTCTATAAACTGCGCTGCAGCAATACTTGACATTTTACTTTGGCACACAGAAACCACAATACATCTTTGGCAAAAAATAATAACTTCCAACTGGCTGAGTGCTGTCTCATTCATAGCTTAGCAGTGGCCATTAATTCTCTGAGGCCAGATGGGTAGTGGGTAGGGATTGATGGATTTCCAGGTCTCTCTATACAAAGTGTTAATTGCGGTACATTCATCCTCGTTTCAAGCTCCTGTGATCGCCTGCGCACGACTGCTCGCCGCCGCTCTCTGCGCGCGGTCTCAGCTTCACTAAACCATCGTTCATTCACTTCAATTTACTTGTGCTCCTTAACAAATGTTAACAATCCATACAGTCGGTTTCCTGCTTTCCTGGTAGTGCTGTTATCGATGGCTTCGCTCTGTTGGACTTTCAGACAACATTTTCACAATAAAAACATTCTGGTTCGCCGAGACATTGAACCTAGAAAGTGTGTATTTACTCAAAAAGGATAAAAGTACTTTATTATTTGAAAAAAATGATCTGAGAACATTTTGTTAAAACATATTTGTTATTTTGATTAAAATTTGCTTAATCTATCAAATTGGAACTTAATTTAATCACATAGAAGCTACTTTTTCTGATAGTTTGTTCACAATATATGCAGAAAGAAAAGTTTATTTACTGGTCGGTTAACAGCACCTGATAGGTGGATTAAGAAAGTATCGCGAGCTCTATTTATATATTTCATGTTAGGCGTCAATTTAATAGCCATAAAAATCATAATTAGGCGTAATTTTTCGCCTTTACGAGCGCGTTACAAGTGGCGAGCCGGGATGGCCATATGTAACACCCGTTGCTGGAAAAGCGGTCCCGCGACCGGTGAAAGCCCGCTGCCTCCCGCTGCCACCCGCTGCCACCAGATACACATTTTGTTCAAATTTATGCTACGGGCACACTGCCGGCCATTTTTCTGTGCTATATAGGAGAGCGTCTGGGTTAGTGGCTAGAGCTGCTGTTTTCCGTTCGAAAAACGCAAGTTTAAGAATTAAAAAATAGCATTAAGTTTTCAATTTTGGAATTATATACATACCTGTATGTGATGAAATTCTTAAGTTTTCTGTGAAGTCGAGCAAATCGCAATGGGCCACACGGTCGATTGAGCTTTTCACTCTGCCTCGGGATACCTCAGTGGAAACTATTATAAATTGTTAAAGATTTCCTTGGGACACGTCTGACCTTTTGTAGTTGCGTCCCATAACCTAGCCCTTCCTCAGTCCAGAAACTTACCTACACTAGGGACTACTATTTGGTATTGTGTGCCTACACCCACACGAAGAGCGCCGTCGGTAGCCTGCATCAACTCCTTCCCCGTACAGGGGTCTTGTCTTGTCTCTGCTAGTAGACCATACGTCATACTATGCTACAACTAGAACCGATCGAATTTACAAACTAATGTCTTATTCGCACTCTCGCTACATAACCGATACGGCGACAGTTCCATACCGGTATGTACCGGTCCAACCCACCTGCAGCGTTCATATTCATATTGTACTAACTAATGGACGTGTCTACTTTTTTCCTGCTCGATTTGTCATGAATGTCATGATCATGGCAGTTTATTAAATTTTCTTACAGTTTCCTGCAGAGGTTAGAAATTCAACCCGCTTTTTCCTTTTACGGAATCAAATTACTTATACCTTTCAAATTCAGATATTGAATTAAGAATAGGTAATCTGTTTATATTTTCATATTATCTACCATTACCCGTCCTTTACCGTGACATGGGTGAAACAGGTAGTCAATAGGTGCATTAGGTATTCTTCTATCTATACCTACAAATCTATACTATAATAAAATTTAAGAATCGACGTGTCTGTACATTGATTTGTGTCCGTCTGTCTGTCTGTTTGTACACGCTAATCTCTGGACCTACTGGACGGATTTTAATGAAAATTTACAATAACTTATCTTATACATCAGAATAACACATAGGTTACTTTTTATCGCGGGAAAATACTTCTTTCCTACGGGAAAACCTGTTAACGCGGGCCGCGGGGCGGAAATCTAGTAATATATAAATATCTACTCTACATCTTGAAATAAAGCGCTACTAAGTAAATTATTACAGTTCAATCCAAAACCGAATTTACTTAGTATCATAATGCCAACGCCCAACATCATAAAAATTAAAGCGGTACCTAAATAATTATATAAATTGAAATAAAACACAAATTTGTTATGAGATAGTAATATATTTTCATATTTTAAGTACAATAAATAACAATTGGCGAAAATTATTCAACAGTTTCTCAAAATAACGAGCCTTATTCAGATTACGGTTTTAATAAACAATACTCGCTCCGATTTACAACTGGAGGAAGACATAAATAAACAATAGAGAGAGAAATAATTATAATATATAGTAGAGGTCAGAGAATGGGAGTCGTTTTTCATATTTAATTATGTATCTGGAAATATTTATAACAAGATTCACACAAAACAGTTTAACAATAAATACCTATTTGATTTGGGTTGAATTTTTATTTTACTACACGGTTTTTTTCCCTTTATTTACTTCCTAAGGATATAATATTATCTGGACAAAAAATTTTAATATAATAATATCATAATTATTATAAATACTTACAGCCTAAATTACTTTTAAAATTTCTTACATCAGAAAAAAATAAAATTCTATTTAAAATGGTCCATAAATTTAATACCAATAAGACAGTCTTGTAGGCAGGTCCTGGCGATGTTAAAGCGGTTATAGGTTTTAGTGGTTTATTGACCGTTCCCGATAAACGTTGACCAAGCTCGCCTAAAGGGTTCATTCTGCTATTAAAATACGCGCTACGAGTATTATCATGAGCCAAGTCCACACCAAAAAATTTGGACATTAGATTTAAATTTTTAGTATTTTTTTTTTGCCGAGAAACATACAGCGTAGGTCTATGCTGACAATAATATTCTAATGAATGAGGTATGAGTACCAAGTAATTTATAAAATTCATTTGCTTCATCAGAATCTCATTTCGTTCATCAGAATTCTGATAGCACTAATATTTTTTGATGTAGCATGAAATGTATATTAAGCAGCGGTTGAATTTTTTTTTAATCCGAACAGCATATAATAAGCCAGTAACTTCGTAACACTACTGTGCTCCCTGCCCACATGAATCATTAATTTATAATACAAGCAAAATGTCTTTTATTTTTGCAAGTTTCACACGTCATACCACATCAATTTCACACTTTAATAAAGGTACGCTCGAAATGTTGATACAATTTATCAGTCACATTTAAACTAAAGGACAGGTGTGAAGCTTTAAACCTGTAATTTTCACAAAATACATTAATTAATATGCAGTAAAAGTGAAAAATAAATATCGCATCAGCCGATGCACAACTTTCGCGACTTATCAATCTGGGCCTGCAGACTGCAGATAACCTGCCAGCGGCTTAAGGCACTTTTACCAACAGCGATACCAGTGAAATATTTACAGTTAAATGGCCTTATTTCCATTATCATATCAGTTACACTAAAAATTTACAATATGTACAAAATATCCAACAAATGAATTCACATTCCACCGTCGACGTCAAGATGAGTCTTGACTTGTTCCGGAGCTCGCTCCGTTGGTGCTGACTGCTGACTGCTGGTGCCAAGCGCTGCCTGAACTCCGCGGGGCAAAGTCCATTCGGACGAAACAAACAAACTCCAGTCAAGGAGCGACCACAAGCGCCGTACATTACTTTGGACTAACGCATCATATGCTCAGTGAAGGCCGTTTCTTCCGAACGCTTTTGTTGCTCAGTCCTAAAATGGAGCCGATTACCTGTAGAAGACATAACAGATTAAAGTTTGTTTTTCGACTTTTCCGTAATAATTTTTAACTATCCCACGGGAACTCTTTAATTTTCCGCGATTAAAAGTATCCAAGATGTTGACCGGCGATATAGGTGCCATCATGCAAAATTTTATTCAAATCGGTCCAACAGTTTCGGAGATTAGTCCGTACAAACAGAGAAACAAAAATAAATATGGATATGTTCTATATCGCTTCTTCCAACCCCCTGATTCGGTTTTTAGCCTTTTTTTATGTACAGATTTTCGAACTCTACCGTTTTATTATAAAAGTTATGTAATGAAGTAGGTAAGCAATCCGTCAAAGTTATTATTTTCCGCAAAGAATATACGTACTTTTTCTACAACAACTTCAACCTTCCGAAACACAGAAAAAAGTAACTTTGTCGATAACAGGATAATTCATGCCGCTCGATCTGATTTCATAATTTATGAATTAAAATTGCCGTGGCTGGCCCTACAGCAGCGTACTACTACGTAATATATAATACCTTGGATACGGAATAGGCAGCAAGCTTGCGTCGCGGTGGCAGCAGCAGGGCGAGCGCGCGCGCCTCCCGCAGCAGCGCGTGGAAGGCGAGCGCGGCGCCGGCGCACGACTCGGCCGCCGACACCTCGTAGAACTGACACCCGAACCGCAGCGACAGCTCTTGACCCTCTTCGGTATTAACGACTCTATAAAACAAAATACTTTCAGCACATCGAAAGTCCTTCGAGTAGCCGCTACTGCCGGCGGAGGCGCGGCCCAAATCAAAATAATAATAGAGACGGAGCAGGCGACACGCTTATCTCCCGGCCCCTAGACGCGTTAGTTTGGTACACAGGTTTAGTATATGGCTTTGGAGTAGAGCCCTCTCCCTGAGGTTCGGAGAAGCTAGATACGTCTATTTTACGACAAACGAGTAGGTCAATTAAAAACATGTCCTATCAAAGGGTCATTTTTAGGAGAGTAAAATAAGAGAAGAAGGAATAAAGATAAATTCTAGAATAGCGACTACATACAGAAGTTGTACCAATATGGATAGCGTCAATATGGACACTGTGTACGACATGGCAGCGCTCTGTCGAGAGGGAAAGCCCAGTCTTTTTTTTTGTACTGACCTATGCTTGAGTCGGAAAAGTACGACGAATCAAGCTTCACCGGACTTGTAAAGCCCAGTCCTTTGGCACGAGCTGGCCGAAGTTAAATGTTGCGGCGCAAAATTATGGAGCAGTATGCTGCGAACACTATGTCCCTAACCGGGATTAAAGGATGTGATGAATGTGGACACTGACAGTGGACAGGTATTGTATGCGGATTGTGGGTGGTACAAACCTTGCATGTTCCAAGTCGGTCTTGTTCCCGAGCAGGGTGAGGGCGGTGCAGCCGGGCAGGCGGGTCCGCTCGAGCAGAGCGAGCAGCTCGCCGGCAGCCAAGAACGAGCGCCGGTCACATACCGAGTATACCACCGCGAACGCGTCGCCCCAGCGCACGTGGTCCGGCAAACAGCCGCGCGTCTGCACCACGACAAACTACTATTACTATGCTGTACTAATTATTGTAAACAAAGTTTTTTACTTTTTATGAGCTAAACAACACTGGGCTCTGTTAGTTTCCTCCGGTTTGGCTATCCGAATTTTGTATAAATTATAAATCGATCGTCTACCCTCAGGCTATTCTACATTAATTATTATTCGACACTCTACAGAGAAGAAACGAAATAGTAAAATAACCCTATTTAGTGTATTTTTTTGTTTCACTCAGTGAATATATGCTTTGAAGCTAATGAGAACAATAAATTAGTTATTAATTTCATTGAGATCATAATGCTAACAAAAATAAAAGTCCAGTCATTGGAATTTTAATATTTACCGCGCATCCGCAAGTATCCAAAACCTCGACTTCTGACGTAGCACCGTCGAAAGCCACTCGGTGTTGGTAAAGGAAGTCTGAAACAAAGCCAAAATTATTGTTGTGTCGTCGATAAATCTCCGTCCAGCCTAACCTCTTGATGTGGATCAATTTCGACCTCGTGCCATATTGGCTTACAGAAAGAGCAGTGTCGCACGCATCTAGGTTACACGGTTGGTTAGCGGAGATTAATTTACTTAGCAAGTGCCTATTTTATTACGCTCCAAACCGCGGCGAAGTTGTTCCCGGCTTCGAAATCGAAATCTCGTTATCCAAGCTCCAATATAGATCGGTTTGTGTAAATCAAGTTTCAGTTTTCGTGGGTCGAGTTTCTATAAAAGGTCGTCGTCCGAGAGATGCCGGCGCGGCGCCACTGCACCTTGGCTGGCACGCCGGCTCCAACCCGCCTCTTGCCAATTTCGCAAATAAACCGTCTATTGGCACTCACTGTTTGGCAATCCATGCATCTGCTGGATGGTGTGCTTCATAATACTACTCTAGTAATTCCAAATATTCCAATCTCTGCTACGTATGTAGGTACCTACTTAGGTTAATTATATGAACTTACCACCAGTTGAGCTGTATTCCCCAATGTAACGCTTTGTCAGGTATCGCACGACGACAGCTGTAATAACGAAATACGCATTAATTCGATTGAAATATGTAAATACCTACAATCTTGTAGAAAGCTATTATACTGATTACTTATAGTTTACACTTTATCTCTGCGATAAAACGCATCGGTTTTGATATACAAGTTTGTAATAGAGAAAGCAGCAATTAGCGGCTGCAATCGGTTAGAGGTGTTACAAAAGTTGTATCCCTGATTTAGTTTATAACTACAAGCCTCAATTAGAGGGAAAGTAGACAAAAGGCTGTGGGCAATTCCGACTGTCGAGTGTCCGCCTCTGTTAGCCAGTCACTATGTGCCAACACCAACACTATATTCATAAAAATTATACATTGAAAGCATGGCTTCTCTACCCTAGTGGCTACAATGAAAACTCCTTTTTAAAAGTAAAGAGTAAAATAATTATGAAAATAAATTGCAGAATCTAGACCAGATATTTAGTCGTACTCATATTACTGCAAAGTAACGATGATGATAAAACAACCAAGTCTGTGCGACATGATAAAATGCGAGTTAAACATGATAAACGATATTGATATGAGTGAAGGTGTTACCGGGTCACATAATTTTGATGTAATAAATAAATCAATTACGTGACGATATGCTATCGAAACCCAATACCGACGAGCGTCTTGTCAATAGGGAAGTACGAGAGTTATAAAAACGAGCCAAAAACGGAATAGCGAGCAATATAACTTTTGAATGCAGATTCGATATCCTGTTGTAATAAAATGACAATATAGCGACTCAAATCACTCTATTTTGTAATGAAAATGACAATGTAGTGAAATATACTGACCATTTCAGAGGCAATAGCAATCCAATAGTGCGCGATGTCTATCCAAGAACGGTGCCACGCTTTGAGCGCAGTATCGCTGCAGGATTTCATGCTAAGTTACGCTCACGCTGCTGTGGCACTCTCTCGAGTTTTAATAGTTCACACGGATAGAATTGATATGACATTTCCGTAAAGCACCAACAACCGGATACAACCAGGCCTGCGTGCTATTTTGCTTACATTGTGTCAATTTGTGTCGGTATTCGAAGAAGAAATACACTGCAGGCAAGATGATCTCTCCTCAACACAGCATTTCATCGAATCAAACAATAGGTAGTAGGTACTTGTGTGTTTGGAGTATTACCACATTACGATGGGTGTTATTGCTTTACTCTTAGTTAAAATAATGAAAGTTATGGTTTATGTGCGATTTAATATTTTTATACTTAATGTGTATCGTTTTTTAACCTTTTTTTGGATATGATAAGTAAGAAAGTAAAAATACTTTATTGCTCACAAAAAAAACATGATACATGAAAAATCACTATATTATATTGATATGACTTTACTAAAGATTACACCAATCTATCGCTTTAGTTTGATCTGATAAAATTTCAATTTCACATTCATAGTAATATAAATTGTAGATTTAGGAAGTTTGTCAGCATTGATTGAAAGGGTGAAATCAGCAAGCGCAAAATTTTGCAGTATTAAATCTGCAAAGGTGACATATACCTACACAGAATAATGTAAAACTGCACGGATGACACACGAGCTAGCGGACGACAGCGTGACAGCGGGGTAATATCTTAGCGCGGCTTCTCATCAACTCAGACTATATCCGAGCCTTCTGCCAGCTGCCAGATGCTCTGTGACGCAATTTGCGATCATCGGCGAACGACCGATAAACATGTCATCTTCCTTTATTACAATGTATTTGTGATGCTTCTACTTTACTGCTCATGTGAAACAAGGAGGGGAACATTATATTCAATTTTATTTAACCTCCTACTTAAAAGCTGTTGAGCAGAGAAACCCAGCACTAAACGATCAAAGCTTTCCCTGCATGCGATCGTTTCACAATTAGGCTGGCGTGTGGTCCTCGCAGTTAGACTGCCAGCTATAGCAGGATGTAAAATTTTATTGGTCATCAAGCAATGCTTGTAAATACTGCAGAAGCCCGGGCCAATGGCATTACATTCCATAGACTCCAGTGGATATTATCGTTTCCTACATATTTCACAATTATGCGTGTAAATATTCCGCGTCGACAAGTTCATTGTGATTTCATGGCATTCATCGGCTTGCCAAAATAAATATAGTGCGATTCACATTGAGTTCAATTCGCTTCACGGCGGTGAAGGTGAACGAACATTATGTAAAAGGTTTTAAAGAACAGTTTTTAATTTTTAAGTCATAATTAAGAAATCTTTAAGAATATCGGTAAAAGTTATCGAACTGATGAAAATGAATTTTAAGGGAAAGTAAAGCTTGTTGTAGGACCGCAATCGTTTCGAATTAAGGAAAAAGTGCCGCTTAAGAAATCTTGCAAAATGGGAAAGGCTTTGTCGTCAAAATTTTGTTATCAAAATGTGTGAAATATTCGGCAGCCGAAAGGTGGAATGAATAAACCAATTACACTAACGAGGACTTTCACTGAGATGCCGTTCAAGGTGATCCTCGCGGGATCAGCTGCGCCGGCGCAGATCCCACACAGATTCACGATAACATCGTATAACGTGGTATAACGTACGATACCAAAAGGATAAAATCTTGTTACCAATAATTTACAATGAAATGTTATCGAAATCTTGCTTACATTTTTTGAAAAATATATTGCACGAGCATTCATTATCTTTTTGCAGTTAATTTTAATGTTATATAATAAGTAAGATTTATTTTCAATTCTGTTGCGATGTTTATCCTTGTAGCCTTGGAATTAAAGAAAATCTTACTTAATCTATAAATTAGATTATGTTCTTACATTTTTGTAGCTTCTTCGAGATACGTAGCTCTCTTAAGTATTTCTTTACAATAATAAGAAAACTATTATATACCTACTATTAAGTTAAATAAATATTCCATAAAACAATTTAGAAGGTAAGTATAGATAATTGTAGCATTTAGCAGCAAATAACACAACAGAAGTCAGGAGATCTCGATGGACGGGTCCCGCCTCTTGGCCTTCGTGGAAATTTTGCGCTCATTTTGTTAAAACTGGAACGGTGAAGGTAATAACGGGACACGAGGGAGTTTAACCACTTGAACCGAGACTGTTCGAGAGACAGTAGCAAAAGCCAAATGTTAATTAAAGCATCGCGTCGAGATCAGACACGACGCGACACACGAATCTGCGCCCGCGCCGTAGCCCGGTCGCCGCAGATAATTGGATACCAGCTACGATTTACATTTTTAACATTCACCTTGTTTTCTACCACTTCATTTAATCTACAGCACGACGAGTACTCATGACAATAGATCGGCGATAGAAAAACTGGTACCTACATTGTCAATATGCAACGATGAATCGCGTCTTCGCGTCCCACTTTTTAGTCGTTTACTGTTCTAGTGGGACACACATTCAATGCAATTTACCGAGTCACTAAATTTTATTAATGAATTGCTTGCTAAATACCGTTTCGTGTATAATTAATTAGTCGAGTAATAAAAACTGCGTCTAATATTCGCAAAGATGCCAATGCCAAACACCGGTAGCTTTCACCTCTATTGCTGGTAGCTAGACGTTAATTAGAATTTCTCTGTCCTAATCCAAAAAAGCTTTACCAGTTAACTGTGGCCATGAAAGGCAGTATTTGTCTGTAACCTAAAATTCTAAAAAGATAATAATTGATTCCATTTCCCACGGTATCCGGGCCAGCTGCGGAATGCTCACTGCAAGGAGTTGAATGGAACAGGTTGCTGAACATTGTGTTGTCAAGGTTAAAGATATCTCCACCCCTTTGTTTAGTTTGCCGGTTGAATCCATTTCCAAAACAAACAAGAATCCGAGTTAGAAGAAGAAATATCTCAAACCCCGAGTTCATTCTGTTTGGGAGACCCAAGTCACCACCAAGTGCAAGGTTACGCGTTTCGATTGAGCTGGTTACAAAAATATCTTTCTTGTTATTTTTTCCTTGCTAAAAATAAATGTCTATATTCACGCCAGTTATTTTAATCGGTGATTGTAATTGAATGTTTTAGTGGGTGTTTATGGAGTGAGTGAGTGACTCGTGGTGAGTAAGAGTCGGTCAGCAGACAAGCACCGAGCGTCGTCGCCCGCGGGTGAGTCAGCGTCAAGCGTACACAGTACACAGTACACAGTACACGCGGTATGCGTATTCGTCCCGCGCCCGCTCTATTAATACCAACGCAGTTGACATTTGCGCGTTCCCGATCTATGATCCAGAAACATACCATAGGTCAACTCACAAACGATAATGCCGTCTGTATAAAAAGCTCCAGTCAAATGCTACTGTAGTAAATTGCACTGATTGTAAATATTGCAATGTCTATACTATTGCAAAATTTAGGTATAGACCTAGAAGAGAAGTTATGAATAATTGGCAAGAAAATTAAACACAAAAAGTAAATAAATGGAAGAGAAAATAATATTTGAAAACTAACTTAAAAAATGGCAAGCATCCAGAAACTTTTTCAGGCATATATTTTTTGTTAATTTTTGGGCTGGCATATCGTCAAGTCTCGCTTCCAATCTGTGCATTCCATAATTCAGCCGGCCTGCGTATAAATACACGGCACGCTTCGTTTGGCCGATTGACTCGTGCGTGTGAGATGTTCGTTGGCCCAGCAGCGGCCCAGCAGCGGCCCAGCAGCGGCCTAGTAGCGGCTCAGCGCGCGGAGCGCAGGTTGTAAGACTGAACGATGATGTTGTTAACGACTACGAGTACTTTATATCTTATAATACTGCGCAATTCCTTTAAATGTCTGCCTGTGATTATTAGCAAGAATCAAACTGTCTTAGAATCAAATCGTTATCTTTCCACCGAGATAACCTTGACAAAGTTGCCTAGAAAATCACTTTGTTTACTAGACCTCTTCGGTGTCCACTAAATGCCGAATAAACAAGCTCGTTGTTACATACACCGATTGATTACGATAATCAGCGTAATATTTACCAATTACATAGTAATTACAGTGGGTGTTTACAGATTGGAGCCCGCGGCCGTGCCGAGCAGCGCCGAGCTGCGCCCGCGCCGAGAGCCGAGAGCCCGAAGATAACCGCTTAATCACATCACCGCCGCGACCGGGCCGCGACGCGATACCAACAGTGATACTCGCGCGTTCCTGTCACTGGTATGTGTTTAACAGATACCATCTACTGGTAAATACTAACTACGGAACATAACATTATTTAGTAATCTTTATCAATGGTGTGTTTACGCTATGATTAATTTCAATGTGACTTTAATCGTTTAGTTTCACTTCAAGAGAAAATATCTGTTTGGACCTTTCCAGTAGTTTACCATAATCTGTAATCGTGGTTGCATTCCTGTGAATATCCAGCAGCTAATCATAACATCAATCATATTAATCAATCTGTGTAGAAATCACTCGATTAATTTTAACCGTTTAGTTTAGTTTAGTTAGTTCCTCTTCATTGTCTGCATTTTCAGATTCAAAAGGTTACGATATAGTTTTAAGTAAAAAAATATCAGTTCCGGTCATATTTGATTTAAAAATTTGTTCATGTCATGGTTTAAACCAAAAGCTCATCGCATCAAATACCAACCTGTTATCCAAATATGACCATTTCCAGTCTCTATCGTGCGATGCGATCGCCATGATTGATTGCTTGCTTGTTTAATTGTGTAATAGTTGAGAGGCGTACTCAACTAAAACCGCACAATAATTATAGTGCTTATTTACATTCAAAGCTATATTTATTGCAATCCTTATAATTTCAACAGGTTAACTCAAGATTGCCACGAAGCACCAAATAATCAGTGAAAAAATGGTAATAGAGGGCATCAATGACAATGCGATAGTTAACAACTTAGAGTAGTTAACAACTTATGATAAAATAATAAGCTTATGTCTTACACACACACACACACATACGCATCTTATTTTTAGCAAATATTCATACACAAAATTTTGCTTTGTAACATTTTTACTGTTTAGGCGAATGCAAAGAATGCCAAAAAGGCTTTCATTTTAGAATCAATCGTAAAATTGTGTAGTAACTTTCATTTCCATCAGAGAGTAGAAAAGCGAAAGAAAGCCATCAACGCCAGCCTTTTAAAAGAATTTGTAAATATTACACAAATTGAAATTGATATGCAATGTAGCTGCATTCGGAGATAGAGCTATTACAATAAATCACTTTCACTCGCGAAGTACTCAGATCTCAGCTCGTAACATAACAACTGACACAATTTTTAATACTTATTTCCGACATTTTGTAATAAGTATGGCTTAAGGAAGTTATCATAATAAACAAACGTCTATTCGTATAGTATTGTAGGCGTAGTTGTTTCATAACAATCTGTATTTGATTATCAGCAATACATTCGTAATTTTGATTTAATTATATGTCAGTGCTAATAAATCACCGCAGCAGCGATGGGCGGCAGTGGGCTATGAGTGGCCAATGTAACATCCGTCAACATTACCTAATGCTCCTAATTGTTATGTTAATGTTGAAGTATTCCCAAAAGCGGCCTCTATAAATCAATTTCACCGAAGCTTTCGCCGGTTCATTGTTTATACGTTCTATTGCATCAATAAATTTATTGCCAAATCAAATGGTAGCATTTCACACGTTCTTAAGTAATATTAATGAACGATTAGGTGACGTGTGTTATGTAAAAATGACTTATTAATACTATCTGCATACTGATGTGTTGATGATTTGTGGACGCGAGTGTGGACGCCGCCGCCCGTGGGGCCATGTATCATCTAGCACCTCTATATAGCTATGCAAATTCGGCAATATTTGTTATTCATGAGCCTAATAGAGATTTTAAACAAACTTCCTACCGTATGATAGATCGACCTGCGACCTTTCTAAAAGAAATTGGGTGTGTGCAGTCTGTAACGCTGGTGTTGTAACTTCTTGATTGAGCTATTTAGAGATAGATGATGAGTTATTTATTTTCTTCATAGTGTTGAGTTTGGACTGCCTCGTGGATATTTAGTCACAAATGTCACAATACCTCTAAAAATTGTAATGCGTCTAAATTCCGCGCATGTTTCATGTTATGTTTATGTAGCCATTCAGTGAGCAAGTATTCGTTTGTTTTTAAAAATAGTTTGTCTGTTCCGTTACATACCGGTGTTGGCACGTCACCGGCCTGATGACGAATGTATTATCACACATTTGTATATCTCAATTAGGAAGTATGGTCTGGTGGCTATTCCTCTATCTTCTATTTTTGCATCTCAATATTTATGTTACTACTTATTAGCTGCATGAATTTGTCTTTGTCTACATGGATGATTGTAATGTATTCCTTTACAATGTCAATGCTGACTAATATCATAATAGGTACCTATCGTATTGCAGTTGAACTATGCAGTCTTTGTTCCTACTCTGATTACGTAGGTAGTTTAGTGTTCTTAGGAAAAGGTTTCTCATCTCACTGATCAGCGTCTCGTTTGCTCTTATCATCATTATTTTTATTACATTTCTAATAATACTTATTGCAAATTAGACTACTTAATCAGCTGGTAAATTTTATTATTACATTGGAAAGAAGGTTAAATCAGATAACATTGTATACCTACAGCGTGGCACCAGATTCTATACTTTTACATTAACCTATGTATAGCAATGAACCTTTTGTATTTGCCTATGCTCAGGCTCGAACTCTCAATGCTTGTGCTTGCAATGAACCGTTCACGTAAATTATGAATGGTGCCACCTTATTTGCTAATCATCAATTCAAGCAAAATAAGGTGTCATTTATTCCTCATCTTTCGCTATAAATGAAATAAGCGAATGACAAATTTAAAGGTGAATCAGAGGCTTGCCCACCTGGTACAAACGGTGTATATTTATAATTTGAGATAAATAATACGGCTTAAGAGGTTATTGGATCAGTGGAAGCCGTATCGGACGCGCGAAATGCACCGGCTAGTATCACACACAACAAACTGTGCTATCGCGCGCACGGACACACAATCACTAGGCCACTGGAGTACCTACATTCGTTTTTTCCACAACTCGAATTAAGTTAATGGTCCTGTATAAAAAATATAAATTGTCTTTTTTCAAGTAATTAAGCGACAAGTATTTATAGGTTCAATCAAAATAAATAAATGTGATAAATGCATGATTAAATAGAAAGTATATCATTCAAATCATTGACAATGCTAATAAAGAAAGGAAATAGTAAACAAACCCAACCTACTTTGTAGGCATGTACCTAATCGATTTGCGCGATGACTGCGATGATAGTTACTGACATAGAGTCACTGCTGCAGGTACGGTATCTGCTCCAATGGCCGATAAACGCACGTTGCCTACGCACTGTCGGCAATCGACGACGCAGTGCGTGACTACGTTCATTCTTTTGTAATAAATAACCGACTGATAACACGAAATCGTAACGACAACCTTAAGAAATAATATTTCTGTAAGGAAATCCTTTTTGAAAAATGTATAGAATATCATAAATCTTATCACCCTAAATAGCATGAATAAATTATGAATATTATAAATATGAAGTAAGTTAAGTAGATGAAATTTACAACAGAAAGGCTTAGAAAATGTAAAACAGCTGAATAATTTATGCGCATTATTACAAGTCGTAATAATAGTAAACAATAAAATAACAAGCAAATGACCACCCAACACCACTACCATTTCCTAAAACAATACAAAACGATTATGTGTAATTAGATTAGCAGCCATAATCACAGGCTGGTGCTGAGAGAAATAAATCAAAAAGCTTTTATTTTTAAACCATTACACATAATTGATTTCGGCATCCTTATACCAGTTTATCCCAAATAAAATAAAAAGTGAACTCAGTTGTTGAAGCATCATTAGCTGTTAGTTTAAAGAATGAAAATCTCTTTCTTTCGCTCAAACATGCAAGCATTCCATTCCTGTTGGTCAGCTGCAGCCGAAATTAATTGCGATGCTCACCAGATTTGCCGCATCGCGCGCTGCCTAACACCACCACTCTTATTCGATTGACTGTCATCTTCATTAGTCCGGGCTACTCACTGCACTGTCAGAATGAATTATTGTTCATTTAAATATGGTCGTTGTTTTTCTCGTGTTTGTGTTCGGGAAGCGATCGCGGCGCGCGAGTTAAGATTGTAGAGCGTTATAGCGGTTCACACGCACCTGCCCGCGAGCGTAGCGCGAGAACGACTGCGCGGACCGAATTGGCGCGCTCACCGGCGCGCGGCGGCTTATCTACGGAGCCGTCTGTCTGAATATTTCATGCATGTATTTATACCAACCTTTTTGCATGTCTGGAGATCTGCAAACTGCTCCTACGACTACATTGAGAAGAAGGAATGCAGCTAATGCTGATTGGAAAGAGCGATCCTGTATTCTGGGTTGGAATTTCTCTACTCCAAATTTACATACGTACCGAGTTGGTACAAAAAGCGGAATGTTACCATGTCGTCGGCTTAATAGCATTAGCGACTCGGAACACGACTTTGACAGGATATTTGACAGTAATCTGCGGGAAGCCGTGTCGCTTTACGATCTAAATACAAGTACGGACAATTTTTTGGAACGTGTACGTACGTACACTCGAATGATTTAGATATCAAGAACGCACTGAACTTAATCTGTCTGCAAATTTAAAAGTGTGCCAAATGCTTGTTGTACCTACCAAGATTTCTAATTATTTATTTATGACATATAGATTATGATTAATTAATGTCATCGTTATTTCGCAGCAAAAAACGCAATCAATAATTACCCTAGTATTTATAACGTCGTCGGTCTTTGACTCTACTTAAAAGATTCTCTTATTCTTCCCTTGAAATAACAATTTCATTTCTTAAACTTACATCGACACCCATTACGGATAAATCCTAATGGCTGAGTTGCGATATATCTCAACCCGATGCAATAAGTCATCTTTTATTTGACTACGCGGTCAAGGTCCCCAAGAACACACAGATTAATTTAACGAAGCGTTTATTGCAAAAGCGCACAACGTTTCAATGAGCTCTTTGACGCATTGTCCAATTACTAAAACACAACGCGACCTTCTGAATCACCAATGATCACCAAACCATATTTGGTATTCTGTGACCAAACCAAAGGCCAGCGGTGTTGTTGCACGAAATAAAGTTTCCAAAAAATTCTGCAGTACTCCTAGAAATAAATAAATAGAAACTTTAGGCTAGGCCCAAATCCGTGTGGGGGCGCAATAACTACGTTTCAGGAGGTCGAGCCATAAAAAATCTACATCTTTGGGTCGAGCACATAACGTGCGAAATCTCGAGAAGATGTCAAAACGCGACATGTGACATTACTTATATACTAAGAGCAAGGAAAACAGCGCGCTATATTCTTGACTTATATATCTATCTATACAAATACAAATACACCATTTTCACGACCTAGTACGTAGAATTTCCTGTACGGGGATAAATAATGGGAGGGCATATAATCTCGTACCAGCATCAGACTATGTATCAAGTCATAAACGTCTATTGTGGTCACTAATGTAATAATATTCAATGTTTTGCGGTGATTGTCGGAGGCTAGGCGGGGGTGAAAGGGGCGGTAAGGGGGGAAGGGTCAAACCGCAGAGAAGACCTACAACGCCGCAGGTGGCGTCTCCCCGCATCCTCAACACTTTTTGTTGCTTTACTTATGTTCATTATTTCATGACAACGAGTAAAATGTTTGACAGATGCGATGATTTTTAATCTTAAACTTAGTTATTGTTTGACAAAATTTTATCTTTCTTTACACACTGCACTAATCATAGCCCAAATAAAAATCCCTGCCTTTGTTCTTATTCCAAGATGCTAGATGTGTATAATTTATTTAACAATTGACTAAGTCGTTTTGCTTTGGTAACCCCAGAATGGCTCAGACTAAGTAGAGGACAGATCGGTTAGCGGAATCTTTCCTTGTATTTCCATAATTTGCCCATAGAGTCGCCTGTAAATTTCCCGATACTCATCCGGCGCCGGCGCAGCCGCCGCGCCCGCGCACCGATTACACTCGCTAACAAAGAGCTTGTTAACATTCTTCCATACGCGACCGCTATCCCGACCAGCCCTATTAAAATCAAACAAAACATCTATTTTTATTTGCTTTGATTCTGGTGACGCTAAGTTTCAAGGATACCTGACAAAGCCCTGGTTCCTGCACCTAAGTCCGGCGTCCATGATCAAATAGATACCACGAAATGGACATAATAATCTCTACTTGAATTGCACACAGAAACATAAAAAAAGCTCAGAAACTATAGTTACATTAATCGATCAGAGAATAAAGCCAAGATAATGAAAAAAAAGAGAAGAAACTCGATATTATAAATTATATAGAAATATAAAAAAACGATTATTATAAAATTTAAACAACATTTTAGAAGAATCGATTTCAACGTTGGTGTAACAGCTTTTTTCAAAATTTAAACAAGGATCCTCAATAAGAAGGCTATAATGAAGAATGCAGTTAAACATTTAACAATGATTGGTAACGTAATGCCTGATAGTAATTATCTTGGTAAACATAAAGGTAATTCAATATAAATAACACATCGCCATTTTATAACATTAAATGATTATGTGTTATGCGTTTATTACGACAAATTTTAGAAATAAATGCTCATTGCAATCGACAGTAATCGCTTTAATTGCCCGCGTGATTACACTAGCGCGGTGCGGATAGGGCCGTAAACACAACCCGAACCTTGCCGAGTAGTGCCACCACAGTACCACGTAGTACATTAGAGGGCTGATTCTTATTATTACCCTCTAACGTTTAAAGTCTATACGTCCTTTTAAACCAGACTTCAAAAAACGAAGAGGTTTTCAATTCAATGGTATGTTTTTTGTGGACAGGAGGTGGTCGATTTAGTTTTAAAAACGTCAGAAACCCATTTAACGCATACTTCGCAAAAGTTTAGGGAGAATGCGAAAATTGTGCCGAAATTAACAGATGTGCTCTTATTTTAAATATCGATCAAATTCATCTCTAGTCCTTTTTAGTTCCTATGTGAACGAAAAAGATAACGACTTTTTTAGTTCAGCGTGTGAGTTGTGAGAATTATCACCAACTGTGCTGTGATGAAGGTGTATTAATTGGAGTGCGTGGCTAATGCACCCGAGTGCATCATCGGGTTACTGATGAATGTGATGCGTGTAGCTACAATAAAATTAAATAACATTTTACCGTGTGAGTTATCTACAACAGAGCTTAGAAGATTTGATAAAAAAGTCGAAATAAAAAACAATGAAACAAAATTTAAAATAGTTTTTGAATCACTCTTTCTCCCCATCATGATGATCGTGGGGATAATATAAGTAATTTCTATAAATAGGTTGAAATTTTATAATTGCTTCAGTGAAACTAGTAATATATTTACTTATATTGGAACTTTTAAGTAGAAACCATTTTAAGATAGATTTTATTTTTTCTCGAAAGAGGTTTCCGATTTTGTGGTCTCGTTATTTATTTTTAGTTCGTTGCCCCCTCACAAAACTAAAGGCTGAGCTTAGGAGGGAAGCGAGCCTGCGCACCTGCACACGTGCACTTCCTTTCTCACGTTACAGGTACAGGGGACCAGCTAATAAGAACAAAAGTACATATTCGGTATTCGGTAGCCAGATTTAATCAACGCCACATGAAACGAAACCTCAACGTTTACGTTACACAGGTGATCACAAGTTAAGACATTCATTTGAAATGACTTAATTTCATCCTCCGGTTTAGATTTACCTTCGTCAAATCGCCACACAGATTAAAATTTAGCATGAAATTAATCTCTCTGCTGCACTAATTTAACATCAATTTGCGTAGGTTTTTGTAATCATCCCGCCACCATCTGATATAGCCCTGATGAGCACCATCAATCAAGATACGGATTTCGCAAAGAAATAAAATGAGAAGTAATAAAATATAACTCATCGAGGCTCATTTCCTTTTTTCAATTAAAAGTCTCTCGGCGTGCGTCATGTCGGCTGTCCGGAGTGTCCCGCCACCCGCAGGAAGTAAACAACAGAACTTTCGGTAATTAACTCCGATTCGCGGATTGTGGGTCATTTCGGACGAGAAGATTGTTAAAGTAGCCCCTGTCAGCGTCACCCCAATTGTGTGCAGGACTCGCGCACTCGCCCTGGTCGTCGTCGTCGTCGCCGCGCATTTATCTCCATCAGCGCGTCACGTCGCTTCTCGAGTCGCGTTGTCAGCCAAATTATGCATAAAGATTTGGACTTCTGTTCGAAATACAAGCTGGGGGTTCCTGTTGTTTAAATTATTTAAATTTATTTTTTATAGACTCATTTGAGTTCGTGTAAAATCCTCATCAAAGGTCTCCAGTTCAGCTAGAACTACATACTGTACATTTTGTTTTGTGTGGTGCAAATAAATATTTTATTCTTATTCTTAACTAGGACCAACAAAGTCGCAGGTTCAGTGCTTCTCACTATTTGATTTCAACCACCAATAGAATATCCTGATTAAATAAGTTGTAAAAAAAAATTCCTTGAATAATAGATTTTTGAAATGCCTTCCATAATTTTACACGCCCGATGCTGTGGTAAATGTAGAGTCTAACATTTACGTTTTTCCTTATTTTTACATATACTTCAATTCAATAGTCTCGGCAAGTAGACAGTGTTCTGCCACAGATATCGACAGCGGCAGCGTTACTTATCGGTTTCATCTTCATCAACAGAATCAGATGAGCTCAATCTCAGAAGTATGGAATATGACACTAAATTGATCAAGCCTGAAAGAGGAAAATTCAAGTTGAAATAAGTTACCACGTACAAATAAGATGAAATAGCGTTGTACTTCATAATATTATTTATGTTTAATATGATTTTGTTGTATAATTTAAAGATACATAATATAATAAAATCTATCAGAACATGATCAGGATGGAAGGTTGTAAAATAGAAAATCTTCCAAGAAATCTTTACGATCTCACATTGAACCCTAAAACGAAAATGCTAAGTATGTAAATGTAAGTAAATCAATTCAGAATCCGCGACCCACAGACCCACACAAACATATAATTAAATTGACTGTCCTTAATGTGCCTTTGCCTTCTATTTAATTCATTTTCGTAATTTAAAAGGAAATTTTATATAGTTTTACGATCGTACTTATATGTCAATATGACGTTTGAGCATTCAATTAAACAGTACATTTTTGAATTTAATGTGACTTTAATATCACTGCACCACATTGAGTGCGTAGACGATTACGTCAACCCGGTGATATGCGGAAGGCTATATTAACTGAAACAACTTTTTTTGAAAATATAAGGATTCTGCAAAACTACGATTATTTGTGACTCCTTCCCTGACTAAACGAACACAACAACGAAGCAAAGTGTGAAGTGTTCAGCTCAGCCTGTTCCGTTTTTTAATATCTAGTACTTAAATCCAAACAAACAGGAAATAATTAGAAAAACCATTATGCAAGTGTAATGAAATGAATGACCTACATTAGTGCGTTTCAGAAGGAGGAATTATGGCGTTCCCGAATCCTCTTCCCGGAAGCTTACTTAAGGTATTAACTATACTGTCATATTAACCAATTAGTATAAATGGGTGTCCCTTAATTGGCACAGGTAATCTTATTTTCATAATATGAATCTGCATAACAGACTTAGCCTAACATTAATGCGCATAACATTTTGTTTAGCCGAATAATAAAAATGCATTTTGTTTAATGAATAATCATGAATCAGCATAAACTTTGATTTTCAAACCATTATTTTGTATAACTTTAATTAAAATATAAATTAAATTTACATAATGTTATAAAAAAGTAAAAAAATATTATAATAAAGTAAAATATTATGTATGTAAATACCTATAAATGGGTCAAGAAGATCCTAACCTATCATAACGCCTGTACACGCAATGCAAAAAAACATTTTCTGAAAGCAGCTTGGTCTGTTGATTTACCTCTATTACGTAATTTACTATTATTTAAAATCATACTTCAAATCACTGCTATACCGAAGCAAAGCACGATGATGATTGAGGCGAAAGTTGAGGTTAACCTTTGCTTTAACTATTGGAACTAAAACTTATAAAAGTGAAATTGTTAAGTTACAATTTATTAGTATGGGAACTGCTTGGAAAGGACCTCGTGAAAGAGCTACAGCTGTAGATGTAGATGATGGCGATGCGAGAGGAGACGGCGAGTCTGCAGCAGACGACGAAGACACAAATGCAGACAGCTCACTGCAATATTTATTGAATTATTTGACGCGCCCCGTTGCAATGTAAAAGGGCAACGGTTTTTACCGAGAGGCGATGTTCACTTTTATACAAATCGGGATTTACATTAATACTGTTATTCAAACTATCCATACGAGTATAGCAGTCAAATATACTGCTAGCAGTATTTTATATGATTTTTTCAACTGGCTATACAAAAATCTGTTGATAAAATATTAGGTATTTTTTTAATTGACCTACACTTGTGTTGAAAAGATTAGACCAATCAAGCTTCACCGGACTTGAAAATTGAAAAAATACGTGTTACACGAATAATCCTCTTTTTCAGTTTTGTTTAAACATGAATTTCACTTTTATAAGTTAGCTTTTAGTGCCTACATGTACACTTTCGTTCTTTTTTTGTGAATTTACTGATTCTATTATTTCTAGTGTGCAATAAAGTATATTCTATTCTAAAGTGCAAAAATAATGACATTTGTTTTCTATTTGAAAATCATGAACTATCGATACCTATTAAGCATCATCGACAACAAGGTTTTTTGGTGCTACCCTCTGGTCGTTCGGATCACCGCAAATAAATTTAACACTTTCAGTTCCTCGTTGAACGGCAATTTATTTGAATTCTTTCAAATAACTGTCTGCTGCGATGATCGCGACTCCGGCGCATGCTTCATTATGACAAATGTCCGATGACTGCTGTCGATTGCCTTTCTCGTTACCTTTCTCACTGTCTTTGTGTTTCTGAGTACAATAAACAATTTATATGCTTATTGAAAGGCCAAAAGGCATGACAAGATTGAAATGTTATCAATTTATGATTAAGTTTTCTGGAACGACAGACACGTCACATTGAAACGTTGGTTCTTTAGTTAATATAGCTCTGAATAGCTGTTGTACACATTGATAAACTTATTTCACAATCATGTTATGTAACTGTTTCATAAAAAGCTTTTCAGTGTCAAGAAAGCAGCTGGCTAAAAGCACATTGAGTGAGGTAAGAGTAAGAAAGCTCTTAACAGTTGAATTTCCCTGTGAGTGCAGAGCTGTGTGCTCCGGCGTGTAATGTTGTTCTGATAGCGTTATCTGCGACATTACGGCGGCGGCGCGTGCGCTGCCAGCGAGGCACGGTGCTATCGACTCCAGGTATCGACTGTTAGTAGTTAGTACTATCCATTTTATAGTATTGTTTAGAACACAAAATGTATTGAACTTTTGCTTGTCGAAGTAAAAAAGCGTGGTAGTAAAAAAACTGCATATTAATTTCACAGATATAATGATATCTGTGAAATTATTATTTATGGCCAATGGTAACTGAACTGGCAGCAATGGTTAAGTGAGTAGACTTAGTTTATGTAACAAACTGTAAAAAATTCAGATGTAACTATGCTGCTTCTACTAGTTACGTGAGAAGCGGAAATCCTGCCTGAGTGTGGAACACCTGCCTTTTTGTTTGAAACACCCCTTTCACTAGTCTACAATAAGCACCTGCCAATTCTCTTGTAATACCCGGCATTACGCGGGCCTCGCGTGGTGTGGAAGACTTGTTAAAATTGAAACGTCTGGGTGAGAAACTCCAGTGATTGTCCGAAGAGAATTACTAGCTAAAGCTCAATAGGTAGGAATAATGTGTGGCGCCTGCGGCCATAATGTAGGATTTCCATAGCGCAGGATCATAGTTTACGTCACAGCACTCGGATGGGTTACCGAACATGATGCAAGTAATGTCATAAGTACTGTTATACTGTTATTTACTTCACTGCTTACAGAAACTTTCCGTCGCGTAACAAAGTAGCTAGTAAAGTAAGGTAGCTGTCACTCCGAAGAGATAAATCCCTGCAACTTCATTTTACTATTAGTTGGAGTCTGGCGCAGGCTGCCGGCTTCAAGATGTTTTTTTAAGACAAAAGCTATTTAAAATAATAGCTATCAAAAACATTTAATAATCTTTGATAAGCGAAAATCAAAACATTTCACTTCATCATTGTTTGTTATCCTAGCTTACTTCCACATTCAACCTCTGAATTTCTTCGTTGCTCTGAATAAGTTTCCTCTTTTTCGTCTCTGAAAACTTTCTTCTTCAATGTGAAATATAATTTCGTAAAATACCTAATCTAAGAATCAGCTGTCACCTTCTGGGAATGTGTACCATCATCGTTTCCTAACAATACCCAAATTGCCTATCTTGCGGTTTTTCCCCATAAGATGCCATAAGTGAAGAAATCCGGACAACAAAATCAATATCTGATACAAATATATACATTAAACATACATAATAATGAGATGCTTATCTGCGCTGCATACAAATTTTGGGATTAAATTGATTTGTGTGAAGTATGAGTTTGAGCGCGGATCAAAGGGTATGTGAGCAGATCTGAGGAACAGAGACGGATCACCGCGAGGGACGGCAATTAGTCACGGGATCACCTCTCGTTACTCAATATCTGAGGCTGGCGGTACAAGCACAGGTTCGGACTCAGAGAGAATGAACAGAAAATAACGATGACAGCAAAATAACAATTGTGCGAACGACTGCCTACACAATGATAATGGCATGCTGTGCTTTAAAGCTTCGTCGTACGTAAGCTCTATTTTTAAAGTTTGGAAATCAAATAATTTAATGTTGATGCAGATCGGCAGAGGTATAGGGAAATTATCTATTAATAATAATAATAATAATCTTTATTTAAAATAATAGCAGTTACATAATATTGTGCCTGGCCCCCAAACTAGGTCACCGGGAAGCCAGTCTTTCATCCTACTAGGTCTAAACAAATGTAACAGTATTAAACATAGGTACTTACATAGTCATATCGTAAGTGTACAGACAGACAAAAAAAAAGAAGAAAAAGAAAGAAAATCACAACCACAGAAATTATTCACGTTTCAAAAAATATTTCACATTATTTTGTAATAATTGACACACACTAGGGAAAATCACAGCAATAATATTTTTAATTATTTTGATTGAGGTTAAGACGCAGAATAAAAGCTAACTTCATAGTTAATGGATTGGAGCTGGTTGTAGTATACGTAAAAAAGAAGATAATTTAATTGGTGCTTAACAAGAGTTAGATTAATATACTTTAATAACTTTATGTTTTTTTTTTTTCAAATATATATCATATTTAAGTAACATAAAGAAGGCAATTATAAATATATAAATGAATACTTATATACATACATTATATAGTACGGCTTGCTAGCTAAAAAATATAAGGATATCGGTCCCATCTGGCAGAAAGTACGAAACTTGGCATGAATGTAGCTGTCATATATGTGCTTCAATATCGATATGGAAACACTTCGATAAATTATTGTTTCCCCCCTTTTCCCCCCCTTTTATCTCCCTCATTCTGGTTTTTTGAATTTTATACTAAAACGGTACGTCTGAGGAGTTTACTTTTCAGAGACCAAATCATCGTCGATAAATTGCCTACAAAACGATACTACATTTTATAGTGCTAAGATTAATATATTTCTATATACAGCCATCAACGTTTTATGAAATTTTAAAAACAGGCACACTTTTTTCTTCCTTACTTCATTTATAGGAAAACGACAAGAGTGGTGATAAAATGGACTAAAGAAGTCAACTACCTTATACATTAAGCTAAAAAATGACATTTATTTCATAGTCGTAAAGGCATTACTTCTAGAGTTACAGCTCACCGCGTCTGACTCAAGTACTCTTTTTTTTACCTTTTTAGAATACATCTTTCTGTTAACTTTGTTTAGCGTAGATTAGATTCAGATTTTCCAATTAGAAATAAAACAGTCCATGATTAATCCAGGCCACAGTCTATTTACATGTAAAACTAGCTGTCTGCCCGCGGCTACGCTTGCGTTGTGTTTCGACATTTCCGTATTATTTTTTAACTATCCCACTTTTTTCCGTGATTTTAAAGTATCCAACATGTTGACCGAGTATATAAGGTACCATACCACCATGCAAAATTTCATTTCAATAGGTCTAACAGTTTCGGAGATAAGCCCGTAGAATGTACTGCGCCGTATGAGTTACTAAAGTTTTTTAACTATCCCACGGGAACTTTTTAATTTTCTGGGATTAAAAGAATCTAAGATGTTGACCGGGATATAAGGTACCACTATACAAAATTTCATTCAAATCGGTCGAATAGTTTCGGAGATTAGCCCGTACAAACAGACAAACAGAGAAACAAAAATATTTAAAAAAATCTGGGTATGTACTATATCGCTTCTTACATCCCCTTGAATAGGTTTATAGCATTTTTTTTCTATGTACAGATTTTATAGATTTTTTTTGTTTCTCTTTGTACGGGCTAATCTCCGAAACTATTCGACCGATTTGAATGAAATTTTGTATAGTAGTGGTACCTTATATCCCCGGTCAACATCTTAGATACTTTTAATCCCAGAAAATTAAAAAGTTCCCGTGGGATAGTTAAAAAACTTTAGTAACTCATACGGCGCAGTATATTCTACGGGCTTATCTCCGAAACTGTTAGACCGATTGAAATGAAATTTTGCATGGTGGTACCTTATATACTCGGTCAACATGTTGGATACTTTAAAATCACGGAAAAAAGTGGGATAGTTAAAAAATAATACGGAAATGTCGAAACACAACGCAAGCGTAGCCGCGGGCAGACAGCTAGTTTTACATGTAAATAGACTGTAGCCTGGATTAATACATGGACTGTTTTATTTCTAATTGGAAAATCTGAATCTAATCTACGCTAAACAAAGTTAACAGAGAGATGTATTCTAAAAAGGTAAAAAAAAGAGTACTTGAGTCAGACGCGGTGAGCTGTAACTCTAGAAGTAATGCCTTTACGACTATGAAATAAATGTCATTTTTTAGCTAAATGTATAAGGTAGTTGACTTCTTTAGTCCATTTTATCACCACTCTTGTCGTTTTCCTATAAATGAAGTAAGGAAGAAAAAAGTGTGCCTGTCTTTAAAATTTCATAATACGTTGATGGCTGTATATAGAAATATATTAATCTTAGCACTATAAATGTAGTATCATTTTGTAGGTAATTTATCGACAACTATTTGGTTCTTGAAAAGTAAACTCATCAGTCCTACCGTTTTTGTAGAAAATGAAAAAAACCAAAATGAGGGAGGTAAAATGAGGGAAAAGGGGGGGGGAATCATTTCTCAGCGTGTTTCCATATCGACATTGAAGCACATATATAAAAGCTACATGTATGCTAAGTTTCATGTTTTCTGCCAGATGGGACCGTAATTCAGGTTAACAAGCCGTACTAATATTTATTTTTGTGGTATAAATTGTATTGTATTAAGACAAGTGAGGGAATTAACATTCAAAATCATAAAAATAATAAATTCAGGATTGTTATTTTACATTTAGTTAGACGAGAAAGCAATCATTTTATTAGTAAATGTTATATTTTTGTGTTTTTTCTTATAGAATTTCATAAATTTCAATAAATATAATAAATTAGACCGCATAAAAATACCACCTTTTTGAGCGTAAGGCTCCGTCTCTGTTTATTCAATTTTGAATATGGCCGCGCCTCCACCGCCGGCGGGTACGGGCATTGTTACCTGAAGGGTAATTGTAACCTGAAGGGTATTCGCTACCAGAAGAGCATTCTGTTAGGTGTAATCTAAATTCTTCGGCTGCTTTAACTGCATCAGTGATTTCGCCGTCTGGTTCGGAAAGGCTTTAACCGCGCCTCATGGCGTAACAGAGTTTGTCCAGCAGTGGGACACAAAAAAGGCCAATAAAAATATAGAGATATATATTATATAAATAGGTTTATATATTTATATATAAATCATATAAATAGGTTTACAACAATGTCACTTTCACTGATATAGATTTGATAGACGTCTGTGGTTACTTTACTGCTACTTTTATAGTAGGAAAATCAAATTTTTACTACAAAAGTTTACAAACAAAGTAATCTTTAAATGACAGAGATGTTTTGCTTGCTCGACCTGAAGTCATTTGGCAACAATGTTGCTTCAATAAATAAATAAAATGTCCACCTGAAACCGGGTCTGTCTCTGCACATAATAGGACACGTCGCGATAAACAAAGCGATCCATAAGTAAGTAGCCGAGATGTGCTTAACTTAGGCCATCTTGTACTCGTACAGTGCACAGCGAGTGCGGGCGAGTCGCCGGCGCAGTTCTAAGAACGACCCCACTCACTCAAATATTTATTGGCCGTATCAGATTCTGCCCTGCGCGCATAAATACGTGGTCGCCTGTACGCGGCATCTTATGGGTGGATCACACGTAGCGAGTACAGTGGCGAGAGAGTGCACTCGGCCGAGTGGTTGTTACGTATGAACACTTTGGCGAGTACTCGGCCGAGCCAAAACGGCGAGACAGCGACTAGAATCATGATTTGTTTGCTCGGCCGAGTGCCCACCCCCCCGCTTCATTCTTCAGCCCCCGCAGCCACTCGCTATCCCGCTCGGCACGTGTGGACAGGCACTCGGTTGGCCACTCGCCACTCGTTCGATTTGTACCGAGCAGCGTGTGTTTATTTATTTTTGTTATTTTAGTTTTTTTCAATAAAAATGGCTAGTAGTATGTGGAATAATGTGAAATGGACATTAGAAATGACAATTAAATTCATACAGTGTTAAAAAATACACGAATGTTTATGGAATTTTTGTCACCTGAATATAAAAACAAAGTCAAGTGTAATGCAGCCCTAATTGCAATAAGGAATAAAAATAAAATAAGAATCAGTTTTTCTGCGATCCATTGTACACGATAATCAACAGCATCAAACTGAACTGTCTCGCCACTTTTGTAAATACGTGTGAACAGCGACTCGGTTGGCCCACTCTCTCGGCCGAGTGACCATTTGCTGTCTCGCCACTCTACTCGTTACGTGTGATCAACCCATTACGTTTCGCCGTTTTTAATTATGAGTTTTAGTGCGGAATGTAACCGCTATCGAGACTAGCTGTGAACGGTCGGATTTCGATGTGCTTTATCAACTAGGGACTAGGTTTTATACATATTTGGATAATATCGATATCAACGTAATTAAACAAACAACTATTTTATTTATAAGAACAAGACGGTCATGGTCGTCGGTGCCATAACGTTGTTAGTGTTACTTCTCTTTTGAGAGGTGAAGGCCTGAATGAAACCTTTTATAAGTGCTCTTACATTTGAATTAAAACAACATTTTGAGGAGAAACGCTCAAACGAATAAAAATAATATTTATAAATAAACGCATATAATTATTATTTTTCATAAATAGGTACTAAAATTATTTGATAATTTTGGTATATCTAATTCTCACATTAAAATTAAATTATCACTACCCATAATAGTTAATCGTAATTCTTTCAATTCAAAAATGTTTTCGATATCGATCTTGTTTTTGGCCGACATTTCATTCCCTTTTATAAATCCTATCATGCTTTGATCAAGTTTTGCAATTCTTCTGACAGACAGCTTTCAGCCGCGGACCGCTTTTCGTCAGTAGGCGAGCATAATGCAACAATAACTAGAGTCTTAGTTTTTAGGTGTTGCAACTTGTGAGTGTTTGCAACCAGCGGGTGCCAGCGGCGGCGGTGGCGCGGGCGCAGCGGGCGGGGAGGGGCGGAGAGGGGGCGAGAGGGGGCAGGGGGGTATCGGTGCTCTATCGGCACGCCGGGAAATGCAACCGAGAAATTATCTGATCCCTCCCATAACTTACGCTAAAATACTAAAATTGCTTTCGAGAAATCTTTTACTGAGATCTTCACGCTCCCCGCGCTTATTATATTCCATTACGATACGAATAATACTAGCTGAATAATATTACTATTCCTGTAAGCACCTCTTATCGTAAGCGCTATCTTAATTAAGTGACTTTAGTGGGATTGTATTTGAACACATTGTAAATTAATGAATATGACTTGGCTGATAAAAGCGGAGTGTAGCAAACGAACCATTTCGAAACGTTTAACAGGATGAATAGGCCTTAGTCAACCACGCTGGCCCAGTGCGGGTTGCTAGTAAACCTTAATTAAATTAAATTAAATATCGAGCTACTTCCCGTTAAATAAAACCGCGTGCATGTTATTTATCGGATTAAAAGATATAACATTTCGAAACTATAATACATACATATATAAGCTACTTTATTAACTTTTTTATTTTTTTACTACTAAAGAAATCTTAATTCCACTACAGAAAAAGTTAAAATAACAATGCAAGTGCAATGGGGTGTGTGCGTACGTAAGTACACATCTAGCGTTCATACAAAAGACATCAACGCGAGCGAGATTTAGCAATCATTTTCTATAAAGGCAAGGCGGGTTTATCCAATTCTGCACAGAAAGACTAGGGACTACTATTTGGTGTTCCGAATTGTTCTTTTTTTTTCGGTTCTGAAAAAATTTTTATTAGAAAACTAGCTCCAAACCATTGACTGACCATTCTTAGTTGTCACCCTGTTAAAGAATAATACAGCCCCGTACATTATTTTACGAAACAAAAGACGAGATATTAGGAAACACTTTATTTATAAATCTTGAGTAAACAGTGTTCCATATTACAAAATATGGTTGTTTTCCAATACAGCTGGCACAAGTAAGCTTGGTGAGCGCTATCGGCGCGCCAACACTACACGGGAACAGTTTTACTTGAACGATGCCGCCATGTTGCCCTAAACTACAA
Organism: Teleiodes luculella; assembly: GCA_948473455.1. Taxonomy (NCBI): domain Eukaryota; kingdom Metazoa; phylum Arthropoda; class Insecta; order Lepidoptera; family Gelechiidae; genus Teleiodes; species Teleiodes luculella. The sequence goes on from OX419589.1 coordinate 15,883,010, forward strand.
CTGTACTATATTCATAAATTCTAAACAGAAACCAAACCAAAGCGGCCTGCCACACGGAACGGAACACAATCTTGCAATTTGCACAGTATTATACATTATCTCGTAAAAATAATTGCGTATTTGTACATTTTCATCCACATTAAATCCTCGCGAAATTGGTAATTTGACTACATTATTGTCCGTTAATTTGATTTCTTTTTTTTTTATCAGCCGGCGCGGCGCGACTGAATGGCCGTCGTACTACCATCCAGTCTTTATTCACACAATTTTGTATTCGATTTCTTTGGCGCTGACCGCTAAAAGTTTCTTATAGAAAACGCCACCTTTGGGTGCATTAAAAGGCGGACCAAGTCGTCATTTTTTAATAGATGGGATAAAAAGTTATTTATTAAAAAATGCATGCATGTACACATTTAATTATCATACTAGAGTTTACCGGGTGCAGTTATCAACGTTATAATAACCCACATAATGGTAGCGATTCGCGCAGTCAAGCGAATTAGGATTAGAATTAGGATTACGTCGCTTATGTCAAATCGCGCTCTATTTTCTTATTTGCTATTCTGGCGGTCATTGTAAACTGACTTAGATGACTTAAACTAAGGTCAGCTGATTTTGACGTCTCTAAATTTGGGATTAGCAATTCAACTTAGGTTTAGGTCGCTAACGCTATTCTGGCAGCCCTATTTTTGACGTGTGCGACGCAATCTTATCTAAATTTAGAGGGCACTTAAAACATGCGTTCTAACTCTAATTCTTAAATTTCTTAAGCGATTTTTGGGGATTACAAGCTGTTTCTAAGAAAAAAATAAATAAATATGGAAGATTACGTGGTAGCTGTTGTCGCAGATGCCGCAGAAAGGTAAAGAAATTTTGGTTACAATCGATTGCTTTGAAGATTTTAAATGTGATGAGTTATGGAAATGCCTAGTTAAATGCTTTCCTGTGTGTTTCAGAAATCAGCGTGAAAGAGCCCGGCTTCGAAATATTCGAGACGCTTCAAATCCTTTTGAATTGGCTGAAGTTAAGTTTAAAAAGCTATTTAGATTGCCTCGAAGTGCTGCTTTTCATTTGTCATTCACAAAACTTTACAAATAAAAACGTACGTACTGACTGAACTTTGAATAAATCCTTTTTTTTTTTTTGTTCTCTTTGTCCATTCTGGACAGGCGAAGGAAAACTTAGCCCATACAGCCTCGTCAGGAATTTATTTATTTTTTCTTTTTGTATAAATCCTCTTTGTTTGACAACAAACAACACGCGACGCAAAGAGGACGCGACGCTTCTTCTCGTTTTGTTTTTTTTTCACCAAAAAAGAAAAATGTTTGCATTACACCACCGCGAAAGTGCCCATTTTCAATCAATCAATCATCAATCAAGTTTTTTTTCTTCTTTTTGGCAACACTGATCCAACTCAATTTAAGATATGTCATTTGCAAGTTAGAGACGTCAGAATATGCGTTAAATTTAGTTGGATGGTTTCCCCCGAATAGCACATCGCAATTCTAAACTTAAATTTAAGAGATTTAAGAATTAGGTAAGGATTAGAGCATGACAGTCAGAATCGCTACCAATATTATTATGATTGTCATCCCGTAAAATTATACTAAGCATGTATCCCTACTACTGAGATGATTAAATAAAAACTATCTTTAGTAGCGATTCAAATACATAATACTATTGTAACTGTATGTGTAACTTTTTATTATGTTATACGAATGACGTCAGAAGTCCTCTCACTAATTATTGTGACACCAGGGCCACCAGCTATAATTTATTTATTACTAAGGTAGAAAATGAAAAATGAAAACTTCCAGAACAATATTTGTTCAGTTTCATGAGCAGAGTTATCACCCGAGAGGTTCTTATTTAATTAATATTACTAATATTATAAACGTGAAAGTTTGTAAGTATGTATATTTGTTACTCTTTCACGTAAAAACTACTGAATGGATTTTAATGAAACTTTACAATAAAAAACTTTAAACGCAGGCGAAGCTGCTGGGCGGAAAGCTAGTGTATAATATATTTCACCTTCTTTAACCAAATAAATGTATTATAAAAAGAGTTACTGATCTCTTTTGTGTGTGTGACATGTGTGACAATGTGCTGCCTCATCTTTGAAGTATTTATAATACTTACCAAGACCTACGAATGCAAAATTTATTGTACGTACGCTATATAGTACTATGATATTTTGTGGTAGAGTCAACATTGGCAGTGTTCGTCTTCACCGTTATGTGTGGTGCGCTGGTGCGCTGTGGCGCTGGTGCGTTGCGCGGGCGGCGGTGCTCAAAGGGCTCCTCGTGCTCCATAAATCGCGGCCGACCTTCCGGCGCCGGCGCACGCGCGGCAGGTTCACCGTACAGCCAAGAGGTGTTAGCTCCTAGCCAACACTCGCCGTGTCACTGCTAATAAACTGCTGCAGAGTCCAACTAAACACCGGAAAATAAACATACATTTCCTTAATTATTTGTTTCTATCGAAAAGTGAAAATAAAAATTCAAGTCAAAGTTTCAAAAAAATACGAGTCATATACATATAACTAAAACGGTACTAACAACATCGCTTCTTAAAATATTACTACAATTTGCTATTTGACAAAAAGTAAACAAAGTATTTACCTACTACTTAAACTTATAATGCTAATTTATTTATTTTAGTTTAATTTAGGGTACAATTTGCAATATTTTACGCTCTACGCCGTATCTGCAGAACAAGATCGATCTATATAAAACTTACGCCACCATTGTTTACAAGACTCAAACACAGTCCTTTAAATGATAGATGTGATCCCAGAATAACGCTTGAGGTCTTGTATCTTTAAGAGAATGATATAATTAGAATAAGAAAGTACCTACAAAGCCATTCAATAAATACTCTATTTATTTAATAAAGAATTCAAAATTCAAAGATATCCTATAAACAAACAAATACAGATATCTTCTAACTAGTGTATTTCTTATAATAGAAACTTCATATGATGGTTGGAAATTTAATACTAGTTAAAACAAATATTGAGTATAAATAAGAGAGATTATGTCTAGATAGTTAGCCGATCGGCGGCGGAGCGTGCTACAAGGCAAACACTCGTCCGCTGAAGTGGCGGCGACAACACTCGGCGCTGTGTGCCAACTACTCCACAGAGAAAACTGTTGAAAGCCCACAATTATCGAAACGCGTCCGCAGTTCATTGACATGTTCATAAAATAAAAAATATGATGGAAATTTGACGGCAACTTGAGTGAAGCTGTAGCATTTGCGGATTCGCGGTCTTGTACGCCGTAATTGCACATATTTATTTTCTTTTGCAATTTTGAGGCGTAAAGGTGACAAAAGGTCACAATTTCTACAATTATGTGGCTGGCGCTTTCTAGATATTTTCCTCTTCTAGTTCTGTCATTCTCATAAAGAGACAAGATCTCAGCAACAGCGTCACAATGCTGGGATCAGGTGTATTTATTTACAATGTTTGAGTCTTGTAAACACTGTTGGCGTAAGTTTCATAATATAGATTGATCTTGTTCTGTAGTTTAGCCTCAGTCAGTTATTCATTTATTGGCAATAGTTGATCACTACGATATTTTGTTTCACATCGACACCATTCAAATGAAAAACAATGGCTCTGGCTAAAATTTCATCGATGCTCTTGGTTCAGCTATGAACATTCTTAGATTTTCGCGGTTGTTAACTGCATTAACACAGATTTTCACGGGTTAATATCGGTAAGCTCAATTTAAAACGAAATCGTGGAGAAAACCCGTGAAAATGTGTGTTAGTGCAATGGTTCAAATACTCACCTATAATAACCCTGAAAGACAATTTCATAGCGGTAAAGGCCGATATCGCCACAATAGCTCCAGTTTATTTGTGAAATAATGTCTTGGCATGGATAGACCAATCAGGCGGCTTGACGTCGTCGTCGGTTGTTCGTCACACCGATAGTACCTACTCCCTGCACAGATAGCTGATCCCTAAACAATTAATGGGCTTATAAATGCACATACATGCAACCGACACGTGAACTGTTTGTTTTACAGATAAGTGTATCAATTATAATTTCCTTTATGAATGTTATGTTATTTAACCGATGGAATAGTATTGCGTGGATCGTTCATGTATTTAGTTTATACCTCATAAGGGTATTTATGCCACATCCATCACAATAAACTGTGTAAATATTTTTCTGAGATAATTAGTGTCATCATCACATTCGCACTCTGCGAAGTAATTTGCGACTGAATAATAAATATCCTGTTGTTAGTTACGTGAGCATGACGTTTCACTCCCCATGATTGTTGTAATTATCACCAACTGTTGACGTCACGTACTTATAATTATATTTCAATTATTTAAAATTAAAAGCAAGTAAATAACGCGTAAGTGTTCGCCAATTATGCTTTCTTGTGTTTCAACTTGACCTTTCGGCGTCGCGTGTCAACAGCCCGGCCGAGGCGTGCCATTACGTGTGAACAAAATTAAATGTTATTATTCGCTTTGTTATATCATACATACATAAATCATAAGCTCACCATACTTGGCGCGAAGAATTTTTTACTCAAAGAAATTCGCAATTCTCCATAGTCATTATTATTTTCGCTTTTAGAATGTTACTCATCAGCCCTCTGCAATTACAAATGGATTGTCGAGTGTCGAGTGTTGCGCACGGAGTCATTTCTCTCGCGTTTTAAATAAACACTAATCTGACAGTGTGTATAGTTCTCGCTGAGATCCGAGGCCGCTATAAATCGATTAACATACAAATTAATGCTTATAACCGGCGAAGACAAATACCATCGGACGTTTATCCAGGATCGCTCCTCCCAGCCGCGAGCCGGCCGGGCGGCCGCTGGTCACGGGCTATTCGCTAGTGGGCGACTCCGACAGGTCGCTATTACAATAATGCCGTGATTACAGGCCGATGCCAGCCGGTTATTAATAAAATAGTTAGTTCCTCCCCGTCCACGCGGCGGCCGCGTATAAATAACAAAGTAATTACCGCTCCCCGATAGGCTTTCTTCGGAGAGATTGAGAAATGAAATCCTAAAGATGGGCGCGCATAACTCGCGGCTGTCCATAACTCGCGCTCGCGCTTGGAAACTCGGCTATTTTTGAAACTGCCCACTTTCTATCGGTTTTCTATATCTTCCGTTTTCTTAACAGTGCTAAGACTCGCATTCGGTAGAAATGGAATATTCTTCAATCATTAATTAAATAATACAAATTAAATTATGTATGTGGTATTTAGCTGAATAAACCATCGCCTCTTATCTTGTCAGTTGTATTTTGATTCCCACGATGACAAAATAATAAAATTTCTGTCTAAACTAAATTTTCTATATGTCCAAAAGGTAAACATATTTTCTTTGACTAGTAGAATTTATTACGTACAAATACGACGCTTTTATAATAGGATTGTTCGAACCCCAAATTCTAGATAAACTCCATTGTAATTCTTATTGGTTCTTCTATTAAAGAAAGCAAAAAATGTTTTGCAGTCTTCACTCATGAACTGTTGGCCCATGCCCATAACTCACCATAGTCATGTCTATTTTTATTGTGGAATGGAATGCAATAAATGATTGACTCCTTTCATACGAGCTGAAAAGGCTGAGATTGGCAAAGACTTCAATAAAAAGAGCATTACGAGCTGGTGTCCCTCAAAGTAATGCAACATTGAAGCGCCAATTGTCCTCGGGAGGTTTTGTTGGTCGTCTGATTGCAAGTACGACTGAAAGCCGCTGACTGGGCTCCGGCTCGCGACACTACGAACTTGCATCTACAGACAAGCAAACAATAAGATGTTCATTGCGTAGTCAATGTAATGCTACTAATCAATAGTTCTTATAGGTAACGCAATGTATATTTAACTGTAGTTTTAAGGGTATAAAATGGTACGTAAATGAAAGGGCCGGGACGTGATGGACGAGCGAGGCCCAGGTCCTTTGAGCGAGGGCTGTGACCGGCGGTGGTCGGCTGATGACGGCGGTTTGTCAGTGCCAGCGCAATGAAGCCAGCGGTGCCCTTCAGAAAGAAAACGCGCCACTCGACCCTTTATCAATTGATCAAAGGACTGTTGTGTGATGTGACAGACAGACACCTGTACTATAACTAAGTGTCCGATGAGTTATTTTAGAAGTTTTAAGTGATAATGGAATATTATAGACCATGGATGTAGCTTTGTGTACCAATGTGTTTACGATTTTTGAATCTATTATTTCGGTTTATTTATTTGAACTTTACAGTGAACGAAACTTCACGAGGAGACCTTCATAATCTTAGGACAATTTCAGTTTTAATTCGGGTCGGAACAACAAAGCTTGTCCCACTTAAAATTAGGGTAATTAAATTACAAATATTTTGACTCCTTCAGGCGTATAACATGTATATACGCCGATGTTGAATAAATTTCTTATTTATGTTTTATAACAAAAGATCACCGTGTTCCAGTTGAGTGAAATAATGTCTTACTAATTATTTCGCTGTAAACTGAAAAGCTTTTACGTTGAACTATTTTATAAATTTTGGTTCGTCCTACACGGTTTCACCGCGACGCGCGTACCCACGGCCCACATACATTTCTCCAATTAATTTTTACTTAGGTACTTACATTAATACAATTTTTTAACCTACCTAGTTAAATATCAGAAGACATCGCAAATAAATAATAAGTAGGAAGGTATTAAATTATGCTTACTTAAGCAGCTACAAGCTAATTTCACTTTTAGCCCTAAGCGCCAAATCTGTCATAATTATTATTGAGAGCACGTTGACTCCAGGCTCGAGTAATTGTGATTGATTGCGATACGTTTAGCGTGTTTACTTAGGCTGGCTAATTCCCGGCGCGCGCGCTGCACTTGTATATGAAAGCGGCTGCGACGACGCGTACACGCGCCACGACCACAGGCAGACGATCGATCAGACATGCAACTATATCGCGCTCACATCCCTAGGAAGCGAGTAGAGATTTATGTGCTTGGTTCCAAATTAATTTGTAGGTACAGATAAAATAAATAAGTAGGTAGGTATTTTTTTTATCCATGCACAACTCAAATATTCATAGATCTCTTCAGAGGACATAAGTTACAAATAACGCATTGCAAGCTATTTATTCAACTATGAGTTGCTAACTCTACATAATATAGGTTGAATTAACATTGCCCTTTTGATTTTTACAACTTTCAGGTGAATTTATACTTACATCTTATTTTATGTAACGGTTATTTGTTTTTGTGCAGATTGATGAAAACTCTTTTTTAACCCCCGACATCGTACGTAGCTCCTAAACGGATGCGCCGATTATGATCTGGTTTTTTTTGTTTGCAAGGTGTCACAAATCGAGAGTGTTCTTAGCAATAATCCAAGTAAATATCTTCAACCATTTGAAGATTTTCAGCTCATTTCTAGTTGTTGAAAGTATCAAGTAACGGTTTTGTGTCGGGGTGAATTAATTTTTTTCATTAATATCAAAGAAGGAAAACCAACGCCATGCCTCATCTCTCGCAACACTTCATCTGTCGTTTGATCACGCTGTGCCTATATTGCGTAACATGACAGAATACTTTTGCCAAGTTTCTTAATCCTTAAATGTAAATGATTATCGGAATTCTTTAATTTAAATTCTTCAGAAATGAGTTGACGCGAGGTTTCACCCTGACGGCAACACTCCGAGACTCGCTGAAGAATGAGCACGTACTTAAATTTAATAACGCGCCACCAAACAGTGTTGCCAGATCACATAATATTATTTACCGATATTTAAGCTATCTTGACATTACAATATTTAAAAGGGCAACGACACCAGTCAAATTTCTAGCCCTTACCATTCTAAAATTAAAATATGCAATTGTAAATCGTAAATGCCAATATTATTATCATACGAGTAGGTATGTTAACGCAGAGTAGAATACGTGCGATCTGATCTTAGCGATTTTAGAATACGTGTACCAGAATCAACACTAACCTTTAAGCAATATTAATTCGGTGTTTTTTTAAATTTTATTGCAATATGCTGGCAACTGCGCCAACATTACCGCTTGATTAATTCCGATGTAGGAGCATGTGCAGAAGTGATTATTCACCAAAGGGTTGTTAAATCTCGCTTAGATAGAGGCAGGTGATTACACTAAACGGTCAGGAAAGGTCTATATGGAACAGGTTGCGTAACACCCACTACTGGCTACAGCAACTAGCACATGCAACTAGACACTTGCATATGGCTGCCAAAAAAAAGTGAAAATACTGGAAACAAAGTCCCTTACACTTAAACTAGCGACCCGCCGTCCCGGCTCCGCACGGGAAAATGGTTATAGTGGGTATCCTTAAGTATATTATGCATGTATTATATATATAAACCTTCCTCTTGAATCACTCTATGTATTAAAAAAACTGCATCGAAATCCGTTGCGTAGTTTTAAGGTGTTTTTCTTCTATCGTGGTGATGGCTAGAATATTTTAGTTTGTCCAATACGCTACCACCCTGACAATTCTTTCCGATGCTTCCATAGTCTTCACAGGAAAGCAAGAGTCAGGAATACAGGACAAATAAATAGATGGGCATTTGTGAAGAAATACTTAAATTAATTCAAGGGTTTGCTCGCATCGTCACAAAGGATGAACGCGTGAAAAATACAAGTGGCCAGTTGCATGTGCTGGCTACTGTACTTGACGGCACCTCCGCCGGTAACTAACAGCGCGTCTTGTCACGTGCGAAGTGACCATTGCACGACTCAACATTAGAATCACATAAATAATTGAAACAAGTAAAAGATTTTCATATGAGCAGTACAGTAGGAATAAGGTACCGTATTAGTTTTATCTTCAATTAAAGAAATTAGGTAATTTATTAGTAACGCATTCACACTAATCTACCTCCTTATAATTTTTGTTGGTTGCCTACTCTTGCCACAATACAACTCGATAATTTAAAATCGAAATCTCCATCGAACAAATTAATACACTATTACTATTACAAAATATGCAACATCTGGAAAAAAATGGCGTAGTTTTCGCAGATGGCAGTAAGAGCTACAAATCGTTGCACTGGGCTGAGTGTGTCAATCGGGAATGCAGCGCGTGTGTCTCACACGGCCCATTGCTGCCATTGCGCTGAAGGAGCTGCCAATTAATGAGACAGCCACCCTACAAACACTCACTTTCCCTCCTAGTACTGCGCTAGTGCCCGCGACGAACATACATTGCGATTAAAATTGCAAACGAGATGGTAATTAGCGAAAACAACCGCTAAAAGTCGCAGGTAAATGCCACCGCGAGACCCGTATGGAAATTAGGGACAAAATTACGTCTCCACTCTTACTTTCGTTTGTCTGACAGTTACATAAAATACGTAATATTTCCATGGTTTCTTAATCTCTTTATCTTCGTCCTGGATAAGGGTTCTAGTTTGAGTAATTGCCCAGATTCAGATCACGGTTTTTTGTTATTTTGATTGATTGAATGACACGTTCAGTTCAAACAATCGCTTCAAATTATCTGTAGCCGACCGCAGCGAACTAGCCACTTATGCAACGCAACGTATAAAGTATTGCAAATAAGCGGAGCGCGCGCGCAGGCCGACGCGGGAGTGCACAGCGCCCGATGGAACCACAGATAGAGGTAATCTAATAAGTCAGATCTGAACGAAAAGTCGACCGTGGTAATAACTCACGGTTGAGATGCCAGAGGTTAATTAAAAATAGCAACTTCAATCCCATGTGTCGGAGATGGACTTGGATTAGGATTCCCTTGATTTATTCCATTTGGAATAGCGAGCGCGGCTGGTAAATAGGTAACTAACATAGCATCGCCCAAGCACGCGGGGGCGGCGGCGGCGGGCGGGTAGGACGCAGCCTGAATAGCCTGATACATGACACGAATTACGGTCCACTGCTTTTGTAACTCACATACACGTTTACACCTCGCGTGTTATTTCTTAACACGCTCGCACTAATTAAGCTCGGAATAAATCAAGTGTAAATTAGGTGCAGAGCTTAGCTAGCTCCCACACCGCACACCGCATTGCAAGAGTACATGTACGGTGGTGTTATTGTGAGAACCTTGATACTGGTGTACTTTTTGACATGTGTCGTAATTTCGTGTTTCATTTGAGCAATTCGTGCGATCAACCGCCTGCTGCCAATCTGCGATATGGCAGTCAACCTCTACGCACGAATAGAGAAGCAACTGAATACATTGGAATAAATACTATCTTCTATAGACAACTTAATATGTAGTAGGTAAATAATCGTCGCAATGATTAACTGATACACAAGAATTGAACTCAAATTAATAATCATAAATGTAATTTTTAATTTATTAAACAAGATCGCGACCGTAGTTGTTCAGAGCCAACTTTCTCAGTTTGCCTACTTTCTGAAATCATGATAGGTAGTATCTTGATCGTTTCTTACTCGAATTTTCTATTTCCAACCAGTCTAAAACTTTAACAACTTACCTACTTAGCTATGCTAATGATGCTTGTACAATGATGTTTACAAACATATTGATATTGACACAGATATTGTTGCTGAATCATTTGTGAGTGTGAGATAACAAGTAGCGGATGTGTCTGTAAGCCATCAATCAAACAATGTGAGCTGTTGCGCGCGAGTCAGAGGTGCGCGCCACAACATTGACCCGCAATCAGCGGCGCGTCGGGAACAACGCTAACAGTAAACCCCTTCACTAACGTCACTCGTACTGGAAGCTGGTAACTCTTACAGGGCTGGGATGTGTCTTGCAAAGCTGGTGGAACCCCGCTGCCTTAATCTTGGGTTCAAATAAAGATCAAGCTCGTCTGCTGCGCTGAGGCAGAGTAGAAATCTTTATGACTAGCCGCCAGTATAATAATGGCTGTTCCTAAAGACAGTTTCCATCTTCAATATCAAGCTATGATACAACATCCTGTAACCACCACGTGCCACCACACACACTCACCATCAGTGATTGATGAACGATTTTGCTGTTAAACAACTAGAGTATACGTGCCTAGATGTTTTTATTTACAGACAGGCAACCGAAATAGTGACCAACAATATCTTTGCCTCTAACAGTTTATACGCAGCAAAGGGCCTTGAACTCTTCAACATAAATATTCAGCATCTTAATTAAGGTTTGTGTCAGTTTTACCTCACGAGTATAATAGCTTGTTCCTGTCTCCCACAACACCGCGCCTGTGTTATGCAACACCCCGTTATGCTGCAGTTACAGTTACAGAGAATGACGGATGCAAGGCCCATCAGCTGAGGCTCATGACTTGGGCGTAAAGCGGACGGTTTGACAGACGGCCATGCGTTGCCCTGAAGCCTCCCTCCGCCCGCGTAATCGCCCCTTGTACCTTGACTCTTTGTAAGCTTCTTACAAAATACAGTACAGCGACGATTTGATCATAGTAGTCAATTATATCATCGTAGGCAGTTGGAACTATTACGGTTGTCCGTGGAGCATAGCCAGAGAGGCATGTGGGTGGGTGCATTGTGCGTCCTGGTGTGAATGTTATAGGTAAGAATTTCTGCGATGGAAACCCGGTTCAGTGGGTTTTTTCTATTAATTCTGATACATTCATCACTGGCTCCATTTCTAAAATACTGTCGCTCCCACTCTGTAGCACATCAAAAACTTTATAGTAGGCTTAAACACTTCAGTCGAGATGCACAAGGTAAAAGAATAAAATAAAATAAAAATAATAAATATTTTATATATATTCAGTAGCAACTACTTTCATATAAATATCTCTTCTTTTCTTTACTCATTTTATTACAAGTGAGGCTCTCATCAGCGTTTTACATGTATTATACTGAACAGCGATTTCATGTCAACATTCAATTTCGGCGCTCGCGTGTTGCGTTCGCGTGTGCGATCAGTCCCAGGTTCAAGTCCGCCCCGCTTCAGTCGACAGGCCATCAATTTGGGCACATTCGGTCCAGCTGACTTTCGCCAGGAGCACGAACCGATCGCGATGTGTATCAGCGGGGCCATTGAATTGACAGCACATTTTTTTCCGGTCGTAAATATTAGTAAAACTAATTAGACAAGATCTTCGAGTAGATATTCAACATTCACTACTTCTTCGGAGTGGAACTAGTTGTTGTATAAGATTCGGTTCATAAAACTTTTATGATAACAAATGACTGTTATATACCGCGTCTTATTTGCTCGTAAATAATATTTTAACAAAAAGATAATAAAGTTGTTGGAGTGGCCGGGAGTCGGGAGTTGGGAGTCGGGGCTCGGCGCTCCACATCTAGGCGGCGGCGCGGGCGCAGGCTCCCGCTGCGCGCATCTCCGTATATCGCTATTATAGCACTATTACTGTCTCTGCCCCGCTACTGTAGATCAAACTCGTGCAGAACCTGTCACATTCAAGATACTTATAATAACGGTACACTTATTCCTTTTAAATACAACATCTACCTCCATATTTTATAGCCGGCTGGGTAAGCAGACTCGCACCGATTTGCAATTTTACGTTAATGCGGCTGTCTTGCAGTAACAGTTACTGCTAAACAATTTACTTTTAGTGTATATTGTGGGTAAACTAACCGCTCTGGCTGTAAACTATGTTTGTTTGTCATCAAACAATCGCAACTGACGCCAGACTTGTGAGCCATTGTTCCGCGGCGACAATTACACTCTATAATAATTACCACTAGTTTATTTTATTAGTTAGTCTGATGTCCGCTCTAGCATGTTTTTCCTATTAGATAATTTATGTTAGTTGAAAATTGAGCGTTTAAAGCACAAGCTGTGCTATAAAAGCCACTAAAAAGCTTATATACCTACTCCGTCACTTATCTTCTTGCAAATCTGTTCTACATATTTTTCCTCAAACAGTTTTACAGTTCGTCGTAAATAAATGCTACATTCAATCATATCTTTTTCCCAGTCCGTTTTGCTCGTAAATTGAATACCCGTTAACTTAATAACACAGTGTTCGGCTAAAAGGCGAGAAATCCGTAATTTTTGGCCGTAGTAAGCAACCACTGGCCCGCTCTGTTCAGAGACCGTTACTTTTTGCAGCAAGCACGGGATCTGCGGCGCATATTATAGCCAGCCAGCAGCGCAAGCGCAGGGCGCGGGGCCTTCATCCACGTGTACTCGACCCTACAAGGAGACGCTCCAGGGGAAAGCAACACTTTAAAGCCTGAATTATCAGTGAATTACTTGAACATCGTCAATTTTGTATGACGCAGAAAAATTATGCCCACATTCAACATTAAAATCGTAGCATAAAGCGGCGGCGGCGGGTTGGAACTATGAAAGGAACATAAAATAGTTCTGATCGTATTATGCACGCCCCTGCGATGACTCGCGCGCGATAAATTTAATGCAGTGGACAGCAAAATTGTTGTTTTGACCGCACGACTTCAATGCTATTATAAAACCTCTCTTTTATTTTATAGCTATTGACAGGTTACTTTTTGTATGTTGTCATCGGCGTAAAATATGAGTTTCATTTACAATCGGTGTTAATTGTTGAGCAATAATTTTATTGCTCTTTTCGTAAGATCACGCCCTTAATATTTAAGTACGTTATTTATAACAGGACGGCATATACAATGCAAGTGCGTCATAAAAAAAACTTGCACGCAGAACTCAGTCGCAACGGTGGTGTCGCAATACTCGCAATATCAAACCGAGCCAGAACCAAGTACACTAAACATTGAAATTGAAACAGCTTGTTACATCCTATAGACACGCTAGGAATGATTTCCTGAGAAAGTTCTAAAATAGAATGCGATGGAAACATTACATAAGGTGCTGTTTTATTATCACAATTGCATGTGGTATGTGTTTGGTGGCCCTTATAAGCTTGGCCGATGGATGCGCGGTGTACGTACCTATAGGTGAACCAAATATGGTTCAATATCCCAGCAGACAGGCAGGACGCATGGCTGATGCGGCTACCAAATGTGGAACAGCGACAGATAAGGAGAGGTGTGCACTTTATCCGCCAGTTCACTCAATAATGAAAACTCAACGTTTTTTCCCAGAGATATTCAAACGTCTAAGATTGCATGGATAAATAATTACAATGGTGAATTATTAGTACCTACATTGTGACCAACTTATGGAGAAAATCTGTGGAAAAAACATTTAAAACTTCTTGTAAAATTATCTCACAATCAATTAAAATTGATTAGGATATACACTTCGTCACCTAAACAAAGCACTAATTTCACAAAACGGACGGTCAGTCAGCGTAGTACCGTCGGTCGACACTCGTAACCGATAAGGTTAGATTTGTAACGTGGCTATACGCGGAGGCCCAACACTTTTTTTTTTATTAACCATTGTGTTGAAGCCATCTGTCTACGGATAACATCAAGTAGAAACGGCTATTCTTATGATAAATATCTTAAAGACTATCACTTTTGCAAGACGGTTTTATATGGTTCGTAAATAATAGCTGCAGCTACATTGTTTCAAGCTATATGGTGTTATGAACAAACAAAAACATTGTTAATCCAATAGCTTTCCTCTCGTCACGCATATTAACGAATTTTAATATGACTGCATTTTAGCGGCCGTAATATTAAGTAATGGCCAGTACAGTAACTATAAAACTAGCCAAAAGTTCACCATACTCCTGACACCTGCTGTTATGTGACGTTATTGCTATGTTTACTTTCTGCAATTAATTTCTATATGATTTAACCTTGCAATTTCCACGAAAACTAACTCCCGCTTTTGACTTCAGACGTCAGAATACTCATCATTCTAAGAAATTTGATGAGGATAAAAGGAATAATTGCTTGATTGATAATAACTATTATTTATGTCTATTATTGAAAGGTTTTTCGTTATTGACATTGAATTCGAGTAAACAATATTATTTATCTAACTAAACTAAACCGGACATAGCCTTTTTATTTTCATGCTCTGATGTATCAAGGTAAAGAAAACATAATAAAGAGTTTTAAGAAAATTGACTAGTCTAGTCCTTCAATCCGTTATTAACAGCCGTTAATAATTTATGCGTATTAAAAGAGGATCTGTTGAACAGTTGACGTCTTTCAGCCATCCTTATATTTACAAAAATACGAAAAGATCCGACTGGTCAAACAACCAAATAAATATTGGCACTGGGCTGTTTTTTTTTTAATTTAAACAGAGCGGCGACGTAACAGGGAATTCCTCGACGAACCGCCTTGTGACGTCACGAGCGAGCTGCGAGCACAAATGTCAAGAGTGCAGTGCAGTTACGTAAGCGAGTGACTGACTTGCCCAGCGCGAGCGGCCTGCTCCCAGTTCGACAATAACTCGACCATTGATCATCAATCACGTTAATTTTTCAAAGATTTTCAAAACTGTTGTATTACTTCTTCACTTCAATAGCGAGGGGGTTTCGAGGTTAACCTACCTCACAAACCCTGATGTCAAAATCATTGAGCGGCCTATGGCTTCTGACATGGCTCATGCAAGGACTACATCCGTAGATAGTAACCAGGATCAACGGCCTTACGTGCCTTCCGAAGCACGGTATCATCTTCTTTTCGGATAATCAGGTGATTTAGCCTGCAATGTCATAACCAAACTGGGGAAAGTTTCACAAAGTGATATTTGTTCGACAGATCTCCACGGGATTCGAATCCAGAATTTTTCGTAACGTGAGGCGAGTATTTGGTCACTCGACCACAGAGGCTGTTCTTCCTTTCTTTTTATCAAACACTTTGAAACAACATCATTGAAGTTGCCGGGACATATTATTATTATTATAATACACTAGCTTTAGCGCGTTAACGGTTTTTCCCGCGGTAAAAAGTAACCTATGTGTTATTCTGATGTATAAGCTAGATTATTGTAAAGTTTAATTAAAATCCATGTAGTAGTTTTTGCGTGAAAGAGTAACATACATCCATCCATACTTGCAAACTTTCGCGTTTATAATATTAGTAGAATTAGTTACATAGATTCTTTGAAAGACTTACAAACTGAGAGTGACCTGCGATCGCTGCGCGACCTTTGGCAACACCTTTGAAAATTGAGCGGCGGCGTTTTAAGGAAATCGCACGCGCCGAGTTGCATTGTTTATTATTCGCTGTAAAGTTCACTACACTGCTTTACTTTTAAACTCTTCGTGTTACGAGCTCGGAATGGGCGCGTGGGATTGTTTTCATCTGCAATCTGATTACGGTGTCAGCAATATAAACATTGCGTTCGACGACACACTTATTTGGTGTGTTTGGTTTGGTTTGAGTGAATTCGATCCACGAATTGCAGAGCTTCGTCTGTGGTACCTAGAGTATCAGCTGAAATACATGACCTTTATTTTCTGCTATTCCAATTTTCACCTATCTCGATATTAAATATGACTGTGAATTATATTATGATGATGGATGATGAATAATTTGAACTCGGTTAATAAATTAACAAAACATTTATTGACTCTGTGGTGGTACAAAATTCGTCGGGCCCGCTCGTTTTGTATGAAAATCAAACAGATTTGATGCAACTCCACTAAATAATAAAAAAGTTCTAACAAACTTCTAAAGCGACTATGATATAAGGGTCACAAACAATTCAACTTCTGTCGACATGAAAATACTCATAAAAATTCTACAAATATGTAATTTTTGCCGTCTATGTATGTATATAAGATATTATTGTCCTTATTTTTTGTAAGATATATATATTCCGCGTCAAGAAGATTAATAAGCCTGACCGACCGCATGTTGCCACTTGGTCAGCAATGCACGCTTTTGTTTTTATTGCTACAAAAACTACCTAGAAATTGTAAAAGGAATTAAAAGTATGATAATAAGTGGTTGATCGCAGTCGCAGGCAATGAATACGATTATTTATGGTGTCGAGATATCCGGGGCGCCAGCAGCGCAACGCTGCGCTCGCGTCTCACTAAATATACATTTTTATTATTGCTATATTCGTCAATAAAATAGTCAAAAACCGAATATGGATAATGCACATTGTTCATTTTATTTATTTATTACAAGATGTGCCATAGTATGATATAGTGTAGACTGTAATCTTTATCTTTGCTTGTAAGATGGACTTCATTTTTTTGTTTCACCTATCCGTTTGATATGTTGCTATATCTTTGGATCAAATCTAGATAGGATTTATTTTTTTCAAAAGAAAGTCATATTCGGGAAAGTCAAAAATCACCGTTACAGTGTGGTTAGAGTGCGGTCAAAATAGGGAAGAACTGCTTCATAAAACGATCTTCCTTGTTTTATTGATAATAAAATTTTACTAAACTTTACTATTACCGTAAGGTTGTTTTGAAAAATACTTACACTTACTCAGCTTCGAACGCCGCTGCCGCCGCGCCGCGCCGGCGGCGCAGTAGTCCGGACGGCAGACGTCGTCGCCGGTGAGCGGTGACGAGTGCCACAAGGTTACAACTTACAACCCGCAATTACAATAAATCCATAGTAAAAAAAAACTTTAATCCAAGTACGCCTGTAAAACCAGTTCTCGCAATAAATGATTTCTGCCTTTTTTCCGTTTTACTTGTAAGCAAATGAGTGCAACAATTAATTTATTGTTCATATATACTTAGAGCAGTACACCCTGAAGCTTTCATTAATCTGTTGCTATCGATACCTATTACAATACTTATACCTACTTTGGTGGTAATTAAGTATTTTAAATTGTATAAATACATATTAACAGAATAAAATATATTATAGTACATTTTGTAGAATGTCCAATCATCAATCTGTTTACCCCATGATGTTACACTACCTTGTGCTGGAAATAGTCAATATATATCTCATACTATATTCATTGAGAAAATTCTGTTGCTCCGTCACTAAATCATAATTTTATAATACCTATTCTGCTGAGAAGTCGCACAAAATGGTTTCTAAATAGATGGCTGAATACGCATGGGCGGGAGACATTAGCTTTATCTCTACACCAACAAAGGCATGTTTGTAGGTGCCTAATATTATGCTTATAAATACAAATCTCGTAGATCTAGCAATAATTGCAACTGGAGCAAGACACATCATCACCCCGGGAATAGAATTGGAAATGAAGTATTAAATTCCCTTTGATGACAAAATTGTCGCAAAGCAACAAAAATATTGCCATTATAAGGAATTTGAAATCGCAGTCGTTAAATGCAGCTGCCAATGTTGTTGCACTGCGGCGTTTCGGGAAAATACTTATTCAGTATTAGCGGGGCGTGTTTTGTTATCATTTATCAAATAAAATCGTAAAATTATTTTAAATTAAGTATCAAGAAATTTAATTTTTGGAGTACATGTATACATAGATGCATTTCCAAATAACTGCATACCAATTTAAATGTTTCGGATAAACAACCATTTAAATTTCACGGTGTATAATTTTAAACTTCTATTGGTTTTAATGACGAAGTTTTTATGGGTTAAAAGCAGAAAAAAAAACAGGAATAATTAGATGTGTCGATAATCTTCCATAGGTACAAAAAAGAAGCACAGTAACAAGAAGAAAATAGCAGAAAAACCTGTCATATCATAATCGTACATTTTGTACCATATACATGTCATTACACCGAATACGAAGAAAAAAAACGCTGCTTGGAATAAAATTAAAAACAATTGTATTGCTCGCTCGCTAAGTATCTTTAATGAATTCATGATAAATTAAACGTTTTTAGCGAAGGCTTTAGCGATATATTCCCACGGGATTTTTAAAATATTCCAATACATATCTGAGTCATCTGTCTCTTAAGATACTCGTATAATACGCACTAATAACTTAACGATAATATTTGCGATAAAGCGATAATGGTATAAAAATAAATTGCATAAAGGATAATAATAAGTAGAGCATTTACTGACATTATCTTAATGGATATTCAATTGAATTTTAATCAAATTAATTAATTCAAGAACATAGGTTAATGTATATGTCCAATAAGTGCGTAAACAATTTCAATCGAAGCTTTGGATCGTGCCTTGGAACTGGTTATGTAGCGATACGTGTTCATAGACTTGGATTCATAATTTACAGTAACACCAATTCATTTTTTTAATGAGATTCTATAAGTTTTTGAATCCTGGCATTCTTTATGATAGTCGTAATTATTATTTCGCGAGAGCAAGAACTGAACGGTTCGCCCGAGGCATCGCAAGCTTGAACCACAGAATACTAAATAGCTTGAACGCGGAAAAACACAGTACTTAAATTCATAAGTTAGTAAATTAAATAAAAACCATAACCCAAACGGGTGACGAGCAATGCAGCCGAGCAGCGAGCGTCTGATCCGCTGGCTACTCTCAGAGCTGCTGTACAGGAGCTGCGGTAAATCAAGCACTAATAACCGCCGGCCGATACGATCGCCGCTTTCAATAATAGAGACAGTCGATTGTGCGCCGGCGCAGTAGAAAGCTGCGGATCTTTACCTTACGGCGGCTGTACGCTGTACCTTCATTTTTGTACCCACTGTCCTCCACTACGACAATTTTATTACCTATTGTTCGAGCAAATTGAGTCGGCACTCGCAAGATTATTCCTTGAGGGAGACAAAGGATTTAATATATTTTGCAGGCCTGCCGTTATGGAGTGAAATCTCCTTATGAATTAAATGGAAGTAATCATACAAACGACTCTTGAGCGAAAGTCCTTGGCGATACTTCTTTGTTGCTTTATGGGGTATGGTTAAGGCCATGAGATCAAATCTGGCGAATGTCAACGTTTCATAATGACTCGTGAATCCCCAAACTCTGCTCTCAAAATGCCAGCGGCGGCGGCGACGGCAGCGCTTTTTTGTGTCATTAAGAATATTTGTATTGTACTTGTATAGTGTTAGTGTTACCTTTTTTTCTAAATCATGTAGGGTAGATAAATTTAATGTCCAAGTATATATTTATTGTTGTCATATAATCCTAAATAAATCATTTATATTTTCCTTCTTGCTGCTACCGCAGGCTACGGCCTACGGCGTAGCAAGCGTAGCTTTGATTACTACGAAAGTTAATTAGCAAGGTTCAAGGGTCATTCATGGGTATTACGAGTATTTTCGTAAATACCAGAACCTACAATTTGTAATTCTTTGTAAGCATAGAATCAATAGTGGTATTTATAAGAGTCCCCACGGGAAATCGAACTCGAAACCTTTGTAATTACAGGCAAACGTTTTAGCACCTTTCAAATTCTAAATTTCAAATCATTTATTTTGACTTTTGGACATTTTACATCACTTCGACATTTTACATTTTACAACACCAATTCGGCTATATGGACTGTTTATGAGCTTATTGCACCTCTTATAAAAAAATCGTTATTTCACGGTATGGTACAGTAACCGCGGAAGTGTAATATCTATCATACAACACCGGGAAAAACCATCTGGTGAAGACGCTGCATTTAGAAAATGATGTAACAAAGTTCAAGTTCACTAATTAATGTGTTACTAGAATAGAACCAGTCTACATTGTTATTACTTGCTTGATAAATGTTCGGGCGATATGACGCACGCTATTCCCATACAAGACGTGTTTGTTTAAACATATTACAAGTTCTAAACAAAAGAAGATGAATGGTGCTTTCTCCCGCCTGTGATGTACGACGGACATTTTTGTAGCGTCGTCCTATCATTTGTTAAGGTGTAATAGACCCTTGTAACAGGCCATTTGAAAGAAAGTGCAGCTGCATCTGCATTATGCATTAGTTATAACTTGTAATGGGTTGTTATAACCGTGAGTGGGCGTGTGTGAAGTGTATTGGATGTGGCGTCGTCGGGAGTAAATAAACATCGAAGGTTATCAGCATTGCATACTAATTTGCAAACATTGTTAGCTACTTTCCCAAAACCCAGTAATTGTAATTAGTTAATTTAGTATTAATAGTAGATTATATTATAATTGAGCAAAATAATATTTCGACGGCGGCGGCGAGGGCGCTTTTTTGAATCCAGAGCGAAGCGAGGGATTCTTTAGTAGAATCCATCATATTTCTTGTGTCGTTAGTTCTAATACTTTCGGGAGTAGGTACTTAATATAAACTTTACTTTTACTGTCACATGAATAACGCATTTTTCTAAATTAACTCATAAATTTCTACAATCCGTGAAAATTTACGGAAATTTTCGTACTACCAGCCAGTCTTTATTCAAACAATATTTGCGTTTGAATTCTTTGGCGCTTTCAAATTCAAAAAGTGCGCGGCAAAGATAATTGCGGCGCACTTATAAAGAGGATATAAAACTCATTACTGGCCGCTAAAAGTTCCACCCAATTCGTCCTTTTGGAATAGATGGGATGAAAACTGCGCAGGGTCATTATGCTGCGTAATAGGCATAAAACCTAGTAATAGTGTCTTAATTTGACTAAGTCTTCGTCCAGCAACGAACGAATGTCTTTCTGTTGAAAATTCTGATGAAGAGTTGACTAAATAATATATGTATGGGTTAGAAACAACATGTTTATATAATTGTGATGGTAAATTTCATAAGTTTCCTCAATATAGAGCTATATACGACTTCACTTCTAAAACATACGATTTCAGAATATAACTATAGACAATTTCCAGTCCAACACAGTTGCTACATTAAATGTACGTATTAGAACATAACATCAAATTATAGGACAGTAAACGACATAATACTAGTTCCGATAGGTCCTGAATTACATCGCGAGTACAGATAGCAGGCCGATACCAGGTATTTATAGCAGCAGTAGTGAGGCAACAGGGGTTATTCTCAACTAGCCCCGAATGCAGCGATCTCCTAGCCAGAAGATGGATAAATGTTTTTCCAATCTATCCCCCAAATGTCGGAGGCCAAGACAAACTTGGGGTTTAAGCCGCTCTACAAGTAGTAAGTATCCCCGAATTGATCTATCGTTCTCTTATAAACCAAAATCGAATACAAGTATTGTTTTATTTTGAAATGTTTCTATAGTTTATTGAGCAGAACTTTTATTAAAAAATAAAATAAACATTTACCTCTTTAGAGCTTCTAGACCTAGAAGTACAATGGAAACAGATTGTCACCCTCTTCAAGATTAGGGGGAGTATGGGAATAACCTGGCATCGACGGCGAGCAGCGGACGGCAACAACGGACAGTGGCCGGGGGACGGTGGACGGTGGACGGTACCCGAGATGGTATCGCGACTATTAGCTTCTGATTTACGTCTGCGCAGGCGCCGGCGCCGCGGCGAGGTTCTCCGTGTAACCGCCCCCAACTAACTACTGGCATTTGCATAACTTTTTCTTGTAACGCGAAATCGAGGTTACGTCACGGACGTCTGTCGTCACTACCTTACTGTTACTTTTCCGTGTAAAATAAATACTTACGTGGCTCCATCTAGTGCTAAAGTGCCGTGCGTTTGGACCTAAGGTTGTTATAACTTGAGTGAAGTGTGGGCGGTTCATATTAAACAATATTTCACCAGAAAAGAGGGAAAATAAAATTAAAACACAGCTTACTTTTGGAAAAATAAATAGGTACGTCGATTTTATTATCAATACTGCCTACCCACAGAGGTTTTGAGATACACAAACATCGACTACAATATACTTAGAGCGCCATCTGCCGGTAAACAGCTAAAGCATTTCATCAACGTTTGGATAACTGCACAGTCGCTGTTGATCATGGTCTCAAAGTGTAATGCGTGCGGCAAGTACTTATCGCCGAGCTCGGCAGAGGGCGTCACGTGTCCCAAATGTAAAAAGTGTAGTCACAGAGCTTGTATCGGCGTGTCTAAGGATTTTCAGGTACACAAGAACTGGGCATGTACTGAGTGTGTTGCTAAGCTCCCTAAAGGTAACAATCAAAATACGCCGCTAAAGCCCCCGGATACGGCTGGAGGAGTTTGTGACTCGGAAACAGAAACGGAAACCGTAGATTCGCCATCACGTGACTCATGGAAAACTGAGATTTTCGTCCAAATGCAACGTATTTGCGACGAATTGAAAGATAACTTCAGTGAAAAATTGGACACGGTTAGAGAAGAAATAAGGGCATTTAAGCAGGATATTTTAAATGTAAAGAAAAAAATGGACACGTGCGAGGAGCGTTTAAGTAGATTGGAAAACAGGATGGGCGAGCTGGAAAATAAGACTACTGCGAGCGAAGACTTGGAAGTTAGTAAGACCATGCAGGTGCTGCAGTCTACTGTGGCGCAGTTGCAGCTCGACATTAACGACCGGGATCAGGAAATCCTACTTAACGATCTCGATCTTACAGGTATACCTGAAGGCGGCAGCGAAAATACAACGCATGTTGTCATCACGTGCCTGTCTAAATTAGGAGTATCGCTCGCGGATCACGATCTGGTCAGCTGTGCGCGCGTTGGTGGCGTGCGAGCCGGCAAGGAGGGTGCCCCACCACAGCCGCGCCCCATAGCCGTGCGACTCGCGAGGCGCGCGACGCGGGACGATATATTAAAGGCCGCGCGCGTGCGGCGTGGCGCCACAACGGAAGGCGTGGGAGTGCCGGGCGAGCCGCGGCCGTTCTACGTGAACGAGAGGCTCACCCGCCAGAATCGCTCCCTGTTTAACCTTACTCGCAGGGTTCGCAAGCTTGCAGACTGGAGATATGCATGGACGCGGGAAGGGAAAATTTTCGTTCGCCGGAATCATGGAGCCTCCCTACATCGTATAAGGTCCGAATCAGACCTTGAGCGGGTTTTTGGACTAGAACTCGTTCGAGAAATGAACGCCGACGCCAGTATTTAACGAAGTTTTGTATACCCTGGACCTTAATTTGCGTCATTTACTGTTTTATTATTACCGTTTTCTCACTCAAACAATATATTATGTCTACTCGCCTACTTGTGCTTTTGAGGTACTGCATTTTTTGCTATTGTTTTGGTTTTTCCCTGTGTTGTGACTCTCGATTTTGGCCGCTACAATTTTATTTATTCATTTTATCTTTATATTTTTATTTAGTATATTTTAACACGTACACCTTTAAAAGTTTTTTTACACATTGTAACTATTCAATTCTCAAGCTTAATATAGTTGAACGCTATCTATACCGCATACTAGGAAAATATGTCATGCCCTATGGCTGCCTGGCTGGTCAGCATTTTGCTCGAATGGACTTGGTAAAATATGACTTTATTATAATGTTAGAAAATGGATAACAAACGTAAGCTGATAGTTGGTCTTTTTAATGCTGGCTCACTGGGAACACGTCATGACGAATTTTTAGTAGCTATGCATCGTCACAACGTGGACATTATAGCCATAAACGAGACGTAGTTAAGACGGGGAGAGGAAGGTCGAGCCCCCGCCGTGCCTGGGTATCGGCTACGACACATACCGCGCCCACCGGAGCTGCGCTCGCGTGGCGGCGGCGTAGGCTTTTATATTCGTCGGGGGATCACCGCTCAAGTATTGGCGCATCCACCCACTGCGGAAGTAGAACAAATGTGGCTCAAAGTCAAAATTGGTGGACGTGGGCTCATAATTGGTACAGGATATCGGCCCCCTTGGTTATCTGTTGATACATTTGTTGACGCATTATCGTCGGCCATGGTGGCATTTTCGTGGGCTGAACATGTCATTTTACTTGGAGATTTTAATATAAATTTGCTTGGAGGTGGAGATTTTAACTCAAAAAAAATATTAGACTTTCTACACTGTTTTAAGCTTACGCAATTAGTAAAAGATCCTACCCATTTCACACTACATAGCGAAACCCTAATTGACCTAGTATGTACGGACATTAAGGGATGCACTGTGACCGTAGACCATATTGAAGCATTGGGTAGTCACGCTTTTCTTGTATGCAAATTAAATCTGCCGAAATTCAGTCCTAAGCCAATTGTTTTGACACGCCGATCTATGAAAGATATTGACGAGAACCAGTTCAAAAAGGATCTTGTTGCCATGGATTACGTGTCGACTTTAGACAACGTAGACGAAATGGTATATTATTTTAATACCATTATGCATTTTCTTTTTAATGTACATGCACCTCTTAAAGTAATCCGGATTCGTTTTCAGCAGTATCCTTGGATCACGTATAATATTAGGGAGCTAATGAAACGTAGGGATGAAGCTTATTCTAGAGCCAAGGCAACTAAGGTGCAGGTACATAAAGAATTCTACAAAAATTTGAAGTACGAAGTCGATGGAGCTATTGATAGAGAAAAGCGGGCATATTTCGATCAGTACATAAACTATAACGCAGACAACCCGAAAATAATGTGGCAGCACATAAAAAAAAAAGTAAGAATTAAAGATGTTCCAGAAGTGCCGACACATGTTTTTGGTGACCCAAATGTTATCAATGATCACTTTATGGACGTACCAGGGAATAACAAAGTGAGCATTTCGCAGCTAACGTACTTTCAGTTTCACAAAAAGATAAGCAACACTTTCGAACTAAAGAATGTTGGTGAAGAGGATGTGTTAAAAATTGTAAGGTCACTTAAGTCGAAGGCAGTGGGTGCTGATGGTATTTCGTTGGAGATGTTACTTTATACAATGCCAACAACTCTGCCCGTACTCACAGCAATTGTAAATAAGTCAATTGACACTAATACATTTCCTTTGGAATGGCAGTGTGCTTCGGTAAGGCCCATACCTAAAAAAACAAATCCTAAAACATTGAAAGATTTACGTCCTATTAGTATTTTGCCGCCCGCTTCGCAGGTGGTCGAAAGAGTAGTGGCAGATCAACTAAAAAGTTTCATAGAAGCTAATAATATACTTCCGCACAAACAATCCGGGTTTCGACGGTTCCATAGCACAACAACTGCCATGCTTCATGTCGTTGACGATATTCTAACCGCTATGGACGATGGTGAGGGCACGTTGCTAACTTTACTAGATTTTTCCAGAGCTTTCGACTGCATCAATATTCCTTTACTGCTGGCCAAACTACATTATTACGGTTTTAGTATTTCTGCCATAAAATGGTTCGACAGCTACTTTAAACATCGTAGTCAATATGTGGAGCTGGGGGATGAGGGGGGTACCATGAAACGATCAGATCAGAAACGAATCTCAAGGGGCGTCCCCCAAGGATCGATATTGGGGCCTTTGTTGTTTACAATTTATAGTGCGGATGTTGTTGACCATATTCAAAATTGTAACTATCATATATACGCGGACGACATCCAATTGTACATCCCTTGTAAACCAGACCAGAGCAAATCAGCAGTGGCAATGCTAAACGAGGACTTGGACAGGGTTGCAGCTTGGGCGGAGAACAACGCTCTAGTACTGAACGGGACTAAATCTAATTATATGATACTAGGATCCAAAAACCAAATTAATAAAATAGCATCTAAGGGAATTCGGGTCGCGATAAATGGTGAAGAAATAGAACGTGTACACGAAGCACGCAATTTAGGCTTGGTAATGGACGAAGAACTAAGATTTGAAAAGCATATAACTAATACTGCTAGCAATTGTTTCTACCGAATTAAAGTACTGCATCAAATCAGAGAGTCCCTAAGTACCACCACACGCATCAAACTCTGTGACTCACTAGTTTTAAGTAAGTTTAATTACATGGACGCAGTATATGGACCACGCCTACTCGCACGAACCGCGAAGCTTGTCCAGCGAGTACAAAACGCATGTGCCCGTTATTGCTTTAAAATCCCTCCTCGCACGCATTGCTCACCGTATCTTAATGACGCCAACTTGCTAACAATGAAAAATCGAAGGGATGCACATGTGGCTACCCTACTTTTTAATTTGGTGAAATATCAGCTGCCAGATTATTTGTACAAGAAGCTAGTGTGGTCACGTGATGTCCAGTCGCACGTTACAACTCGGTCGTCTATCTACGCTCTCCACCTTCCGCGCCACCGTACAGTTGCCTTCCGTGGTAGTTTTAAGTTCGTCGCGTCCAAATGCTGGAACGACCTGCCGCCACCCCTTCGGAATCTGAAATCAGAATATAATTTTAAAACGAAATTCAAAGCGTATAAACTTTTAATGCAAAAACAAAATTTAATGACGTGACTCTTGAGTATTTTTAAGTCCCTACTCACCCTAAGTTGCAGACTACAGGCTTGGGGCTATTTACTCTGTTTCCAGCATATGGAACGACGACGCAGCGTGTGGATGGAAGTGTTCGTTCCCTGGAATAATTGAAGTACCTATTTAACTTAATGTTTCTTACCATTCAGTTATAAGCAGGCAAATATGTTATTATTTATTATATTCTTAAAAAAATCTTACCTTTTAGGGCGTCTTGGTTGAATGCCATAGTGATATTGTTGTTAAACACATTATTGTTAGTGTTTGCGTATAATATATGTATTGGTATTCGCGTATAGGTTAGTCAAGTAAGTTTGTAGCTAATGTACTTCACCCGGTTGCCCAAATGGGAAAACCTTAATATTTAGCTGTTTTAAATATCAGTATCACAACAGCTTGTAGAATGTTGGTATAAAAACTTTGGCACATTGACAAGTTACAGGGAAAATTATAATATTTATCGTGACGATATTTACCGCTTCGTCTGTTGGCCGAAGCGGCCGGGTGCAGAGTGTTGGCGCCGCGGTGTTTTGTAGTTAAGTAGCTAGGTATCTATTTCGATGGCAGCTATGCATTAGGCAGTCTGCTCACTCGTTCTCATTGGCGGAGCGCCTAAAATATAGGGACGGCACGATAATGGCGTAAAGGAGGTACACTATATACATATCATTTAAATGAAGTAATTATTTGTCATATCTACTTATCACACATATTCTAATTTTACGTACATAAATGTTATTCACTATTTTATGTAGGTTTATGTACATTATTTATGCATATTTATTTGGAATAGGTATTTAGTTTACATTATGATTATTTATTTAGACACGCAAGTGACATGGTCGTCCGTGTCGTGACCAAAACCAGGACTCCCGGAAGACCAGCGCCGTGGCCTGCCCGGGCTGCGGCTTTCGCTGAGGGAGCCCTTTTTGGTTTGGATGTCGCAACACAGGAAGTTGTCAATGCTTTTTGTTGTTTTATGTCTGTATTTTTGTTTCTAATTTTTGTGTTGTGATGTCCAAAACGAATAAAAATTTTCTGATTTCTGATTTCTGATTTCTGAAATCGAGAGCCGAAACACAGAATAACAAGTGCTGGAAAATCTGCACTCGATCTCACATGACTTTATTTCATGTTCCTACATTATATACAAATTGTATGTTCCATTTACCAGCTGCATCAAAGCTACAAAGTAACAAAAAAAAACTCAAACTTATACAAAAAAACGTAAAACGACCAAATGAATGCACCCAATTTTAAATTAATCTGATTAAAAACTGGTTTATTTGATAAAGTTAATCAAACACATACAGTCAATTATATATCATAATTCTTGACTCGATACGGGGTGTCGTGACATTCGTGACAAATGGGGACAAATAAAACTTCCCGATGAACTATATTTTTTTCATCTGGCGGCTCACGTCAGGGTCTCTCTCCGCCTCTCGCGTTGATTCCCGCGGGTGCTTCGGGACGCCTTTACATTATCAGGGACTCCTTTTAGTAGTAATGGGCTTTCTAAATAAATTATTGTTATTTTATTATCTGTTAAATTAAAAATGATAAGGATGACTTTGTACAAAAAAAGAAAAATGACGATTTTTATTTAATGTTTTTTTTTGCGTTTCTGTGAAAAATGTTGCAAAATGAATAGCAGAAATGAATTCTACGTGTTTGATTTACTCGAAATTGATACCAAACATAAGCTAGTAGCTACAATGCTAGTGTTAGGTATACTTCATACCAAAAAAAATAATAATAAAAAAATACATTAAAAAATTATGTGGCTCCCCTTCTTAAATCATTCTTTCAGTCCTAAGGACTAATGCAGCAAAAGGAAATTGCTTAATCATCAAACGCCGTAAATTACATTTTTTTGTCGTCTACAGATGCCACTATTTCTATCGCTAAAGAAAAAACAAAGACGATGATTGCACTCTGCGATTCCAGCTGGCACAATGAAAGCAAATATTATTATCATGAACATTTTTTAGATTTTCTGCGGTTGTGAATTACACTAACACACATTCTCTATCGGTAAGCTCAATTTAAAACTAAATCGTTAAGAAAACCCGTGAAAGTGTGTGTTAGATCAAATATTATCATTTTTTAATAATAAATGTACCTACTGTACTGTCATGTCACAGTACGATCTGTGGTCTTTAAATTAAGTAATTTCTTAATTTGATTGTAAAAAGTGGGACAAATATCCATACGTTCATAGCAATAACTATATCTTTTCTTTAAAAAAATCTCCGATCCCTATTAACTTTTTACTTACTTGCAGCCTACACATACTGTTATAAAGGGGTTTAATGACAAGCAAGCACAGCATACTTTATGTTAAAATTTTATTTTATAATTAGATATCAAATAAAAATAATAATTAGTAAATAAAAGCGTTAAATTTCATTCAATGACCTTTATCTTAACTGTATCCCGTGCTCGCTGGAATCAGGGCCCCGCTCATTTGTCTTTAAAAATAAATGTTCGTAGGCGCTTAATTACCGCCGCGGTTAACACCTGGAGGTAATCTCCACTAACTGGCTGGTTATTATTAGTTACACTCACAGCGCCTCACAGCGCCCAACTAACCGCTTCGATTCAACCAATCAATTGAAATACCCTTGGGGTTACTCTCAAATGCTCCACAGCCATACGCTTTTATTTTGAAGAAGAAATATTCGGACGGCTTTGATTTTTCTAGGAGATTTTTCTTTTCTAAAAAGTGTGAATACTTTACTTATTCCTACATATTTTGCTCTTTTGTCATTTCATTACAGACAATATAGAGTTTATAGCTTCGAGTCACTGAAATCACAGAAAACAATAAGCAAAATTGTGTGTGAAGTGGGGTGCCCACTTTAAAGTGAAATCGTTTGGAAATTATTTTTTAAGAAAATATATAAGAAATAATTTTCTAGGAGCACAGCGGAGTATGACTTTTTTTTCCAACCTATTGGTACTTTCAACGTTATTATTATTATAAGTAGGTACTGTGTAGAGCATATTGGTCGTCTTCGTCTGACCCGACC
This sequence comes from Teleiodes luculella, assembly GCA_948473455.1. Lineage (NCBI taxonomy): Eukaryota > Metazoa > Arthropoda > Insecta > Lepidoptera > Gelechiidae > Teleiodes > Teleiodes luculella. Next base: position 15,912,944 of record OX419589.1, read on the forward strand.
TGGCACACTTTGTGCCCGCGCATAATCATAATGTGCAGGCAGACCTTTGTGTAGGGCACTGTAGGGTTGTCATACGTATAGATTATTCCTAACATGTTCGGTATAATAAGAATGGTTCAGCACGAAAAGGAAATTTTAGCCGTCCGGAATTTTCACAACTTAGATATAATGTATCGAATGTATTTGGATTTTTTTTTAACTATAATTCAATAAATAAAAATCGAATCGCTAATATAAATGAGTTTTAGATGTAGCGGCAAATAACATTATTAACTCATGTCACGTCCCCACTGAGGAGCTCGAGCCTATCCTGCAATCAGGATGAACTTTATTAAATAATAAAATTAAATAAAAATCCAAATATTATAATTCAATTTTACAATTAAAGGGTACAGTCTCCTACATAAGTGCAGTCATATAAAGTGCTTTTATACTTAAATATAACTTTTTTCGTACGTACATGTTTTTCTTGTTTCTTTATGTTATGAATACAGTGTACAGGACTTAATATTTTAGTTCAATACACAACTAGAATACATTTCTAAAAAAAGTTATTTTAAAGTTTAAAAGCTCGTGATATGACTGCACTTATGTAGGAGACTGTACATACATTGTATTTTTTTATTTAGTTTTCCCGAAAATATTCGTGTAGACTTCAAATTTACAGTATTTTTCTTAGATGATAATATTATGATTTTTTGATCTGCTAAAAGAAAACTTAGCTTTGTTGTATAGTGGGAGACACAATTTTATTGTATGTTTGTTACGGGAGAAAGCTCAGCACATGCAGACTGCACACATATAACACCTCGCTCTCATGTATAAGTAGGTACTACAGACTACAGAATATAGATGACGCGCTTTATGACTAACAAATCACCACTTTTGTTCGTTGTAATCGTAAAACTTTGGGTGCTGTCATTATATTTACGTATATTATTTAACTGTTTTAGACAGTAACCGGTGCTTGATACCTGTGCCTAATCCAGTAATATTGCCTGACAATTCTTACGCAAATATAACAAGCTCCGACCCTGTAATTAACGGATGATTCTAGTAAGCACTATAGCTTACATATTCACGACTATCGCTTATATAAATGAGTTTTAGATTAGAAAGTAGCGGCAAAGAGCGCCTTCTTGTGCAATACCGCCCTTGTAAGCCTTGGATCAGCACGAGCCCTGCACCCCATCATTAGCCACTTTCACTAAGGAAATGCAATTTTGTAGAAAACGGTAGCGAAGACCAAATTTCTCTTTTTACCCGTCCGTGGTAGCTGCGGGCTCTGTTACAGCATAATGCCAGCTAGGCGAGCCGGCCCGGGCCCGAGCGGCCCACTTCCACGCTGCTCCCACGCCACCGCCCGCCGCCGCTGGACCGTGGACGCTACATCACCATCACCCCGCAGATACATCTCTACTTTCTAACTAAACATACCAGGAAAACACTGACAGATTTATCATCGATAAATTTCGAATCTTATTTCCATGACAAAAGCATTGTTGTAAATTAGACTTTCGATTTTTACGCTTAATTCAACTTTTAAATTCAATATTCAGTCAAGGTTGACCGGACCAGAACATAAATACGATTTCATTTTCATAGATAAAACTTAATCATGCGGATTATGTTCGGTTTGACGAAACAATGTTAAAAGTAGACTGGTCGTGGCATGAGTCCCTGGGTTGCAAAAGTGCTCGGCCTTACCTGCCTGCCTTCAGATTACGTTACACGTCGAGTTTTGGCGATTCCTTATCTCGGGTCCTTGTGGAGTAGACATTGCGCTCGGACCAGTTCCGCTGACCTCTCGCTGGATGTCCTCATCGATGCTGCAATGTCAAAGGTTATCACAACACGCCGATAGCCCGACTTAGCTACACCGCTCGTGACTGGTCTGTTTTATAAAATCTAAAATTCGGTCAACGCAATCGGTCTATAGGTTAATCCCGACACCTACCGAAGAGGTTGCACCAAGATTTTATCTCTAACATCTTATTGTGTTAAGTTTTGTTTGAAAGTTGAGCACAATGCAATGAAGGTCTCCCTTTTACGAAGATCTGCTAAGACCTTTAAATCTTAACACAGTGTTGTCATAGTTGCTTAATAGGGCAGTGAGCAATAATAAGTTCAGAAACCCTTTAGAGAAGCCCTCGTGTATCAAAGCCGCGTCATTGTGTCGTCCGCTCGCTCACACGTGCCTTTGTATTAGCCGAGCGTGTTGTGTTGTGTTGTGTTGGTCATATTGGCCGTGCCGTCAACCTCAAGCCCCACTACTCATAAACAGTGTTAGGAAACAATCTTCGCAAAGTGGTTCGGTTTTTGTCTAACTTTTCTAAACAAGATACCTATTTTCTCAAAAATTCTCATGTTGAGCTGGCGACAACCAACAGAAGTAGGTAAGTAGGCTACCACAAAGTCAGCCAAGGCATAAGACTATACAGACGATCTGATGAGGATCTCGGGAATCTGTTGGACGCTGATCGTTATTTATATCTTTCAAACAACATCGTGACTTTTTGGGAAAAATAAGTTGAGTCAAAACGAAATATCCATAATGTTATTCTTAACCACAACCTACCGGTGAATATAATATAACTCACGTCAAACATAACTTATCTTGTTTGTTTTTGTTTTTAGTCGTGGTTAGTAACGAATTACAACAGTTTTCTTAGCCTAGTTATTACAAATTAGAAAAAGGAACATCAGATTTCTATGTATTACGATGGTGCAGTTCTTACCTTATTTATTTATCTTGTACATCCTGAAAAAAATAAGAATACCGATTAATTCTGTAATTGCACCATGATAGCGATTAAAATCTTGTCAATTACTATACTCGTTGTTACCTAACGATTACAATTTTTTCTCTGAAATACTTCTCAATCTTACTATTTACGCGACTATATAGAACAATTTTTAAATATTCACACACGATCAACTCCATTCTACAAAAGGTTTCTACAACTTATAAATAAAGCTTCTCACTTCAGTTATTTATGGCAGAGATATTAACAAAAATAAATGGTTATTGTTAATTGACTCAAATATTATGCTAATCTGCTTCGATGATGATTAAGCCGTTTATTTACATTATTTTTATTTTAATCCCTGTCAATAACTTTCTAAGACTTTCTTCGATTTCATCCATATTGGAACAGGAAAGTGTTGATAGGAAATGTTTGTTGTTTATCTATCTTTATTATATTATTATGTTGAAGGAGTTCTGCAGTAGGTACTGAATGAGTCGTAAACTTTAATGTTTCAAGCAACTCAGATTATAGCACAGATAAAATAGCCATAACAACAAGTGAAACTGAACTAACCGTTTCAACAATGAAATAGTCAAATCTTTATTTGAAAGCACAAAACTTGAATTGGATATAGGACAAAACAATAGCGCTGAGTGATTGATAGACCAGGCCATTGCAGTTAATCCAGAGACGTACAACAAAATTGCAGCTCTTACGTTTTCAAATTGTCTTCTAATTGCACGAAGAGCTCAGGTAAGAGCTATTTGAGTGGCAGCGGTAAGAGCAGCCTTGAGGATGGAGTGTTCCATCGGGCGCGCTTGCGGCGGCGCGGCGTGGCGGCGTGGCGGCGCGGGCGCAGCGCAGCGGGGCTTCCTCGAACAAAACGCGGCGAAATCAATAACGTAATGAGCAAATTGCGCAACGATCACTCACTCGCCTATTCATTCACCCAGCCAGCGCCCGCGACCACCGAACATCAGACCGAGTATCAGACGCTGCCCTGCGCTGGACTATGCTCACTAGATGTGCCATTAGTCACTAGTACCTACTACTTCCGGGCTTCCTCTGAAATTTATAAAGTAATGTATAAGTAGACTTCTAACACTAATAGGACAACAAAAGCTTTTAAACATAAAATTAAAACACCGCGCCGCCGCGCCGGAAAGACTGAAAAATAAAAAACTCTTTTCGTTTACGCTTTCACACATAAAACACTAAACTGATTTTGATGAAACTTGGTACACAGATAGAATAGACCTTTAGGAAGGATATACGCTACCTTTTACAGCGGAAAAATACATAATTCCTACGGGAAAATCTACATTTAGTCATCCCCTGTTTTCGTACACTTACGACTGGACTTATTTTCAAATTTATATTATACCAAACCTCGGAGTATAACCATTTCCAATAAAAAAAGAATTATCAAAATCGGAATACTGTGTAAAAAGTTATGCTTTGTCATACATTAAAAAATATATGCGTCGCGTCGACTTGAGAATCTCTTCAGATGGCGGTGTTGGGGCGGTTCTAGCAATTCGGTTGAATATGTAGTACGAGTATTATGTACTGTCAAAAAAAACTGTTCAACCAATGTATCCAATGTATTTTTTATAATGCAGGTTTTAAATAATAATTTTAATTCGAGTATATAGAGAAAAGGCTTATTTATAAATCATCCAGAAAGCACCAACACAAAGGCTTGAAAAAATCTTACTCCGGAGATGAAAAACCTTCATGCTGCAACGAGGATTAAAGCGAAAAAATTGGGCTATAAATTTGTACTTGTCCGAAATGGGCGCATTTTAGTGAGAGCTACTGAAAATTCAGACTACATTGTCATTAAGAATACGGACACGTTAGACTCTCTAGGCCCTATTAATATTAATAAGTCGAATACTTAAAGTTATTAGTACTGGATTTAAGTATTTTATAAGTATCTGCTATCACAGCTGTTAGGTAGGTTTAATAGTGTAGTTATATTTCAAATGGCTAATAATATATCTATAAAGTTTTATTACCAAAATGTACAAGGTATGAATAGAAAGACAAGGGACATCTTTTTGCAAATTATGAACTCTGATTTCGATGTAATTGTTCTGACCGAGACATGGTTACAAAGGGATGTAAGAGATGGAGAATTTATAGATAATAGGTATAATGTTTTTAGACAAGATCGTAACTTAACTTTAACATGTAATAAATCAGGTGGGGGTGGAGTCTTGGTAGCTGTGCACAAGAAATATCAATCATACAGAATTTCTATGCCTGAAGGTAAATGTGAAGATGTATGGGTAAATATTGCATTGGATAATGGGATTGTACGGCGAACTTTAACAGTCTGTGGTGTATATTTGCCTTCGCCATTAAGATACGACTCACTAGAGACATTCACGAATAGAGCTTGTACACTGCTTGTGGATAACACTGAAGCACTTATCTTGGGCGATTTTAATTTGTCGTCAGTAGACTGGAGTAATATCGATTCAAAAGATTTCACGATTCCAATCTCATACAACGGTAAAGTTCGAACATGTGTAATTGACTTCATGGCAGAAAATAACTTATCGCAAGTAAACGGTATTCGTAATGACTTTGGACGATTGCTAGACTTAATATTCAGTAGCATTCAGACAGAAATTAATGTAACTAAAAGCTGTAACCCTTTAAGTTCAGTTATCAAACATCATCCCCCGCTCGAAATTGAATTTAATATGAAACAGTACAAACATAATATAAAACCTCTAATATCCGCAAAACCCAACTTTTTCAAGGCAGACTATAATCTAGTAAACAATGCACTTATGGATATTATGTGGGACCGTATTTTTTCAGATAGTTGTAACGTTGATGAGATGTTGACATTGTTCTACGAGGAATTAGATAAAGTTATTAAAAACTTGATTCCTAATACGAAGCCTAAGTCAAAAAAGTTCCCTTACTGGTACTCACGTAATCTAATTAAGCGACTGAATGAAAAAAATAAATTTCGTATACGATTTAGAAAATACGGTAATCCCTTAGATAAAGTAAATTTTGAGCTTCTGCGAGATGAGTGTGAAATTTTAATTCAAACATGCTATAATAATTACATAGAACAAGTTGAAAATAGTATCAAAATTAATCCGAAATTCTTCTGGTCATATAACAAAAAGATAAGAGGTGACAGACCGGATTATCCTTCCGCAATGTTTTTAAAGGGAGAGTTGTTGACGAATGAGATTGAAATTTGTGAGAATTTCGCTAAGCACTTTTCTGGCATATATGGCGATGAATCTCTTAATAACAGTTCAAATCAAAAAACATGTTCGCCAACTATGGGATCGAGCTGCTGTACTAGCAAAATAGAGTTTAGTGAGGAGGAGGTCAAAAATAAACTTCTGAGAATAGATACTAGTAAGGGATCTGGTCCTGATAATATACCACCGATTTTTTTGAGTAAGTGCGCTTCAAGTATTGCTAGGCCGTTAACTATAATATTCAACAAGTCCCTAGAGGAAGGGCGTTTTCCAGCGATTTGGAAAAGATCTCGTGTAGTACCAGTATTCAAGGATGGTGATAGAAGTGACATGACAAAATACAGACCGATATGTATACTTTCGGCCCTCGCTAAGGTGTTTGAAAGTCTAATTTGCCCGATCATCAACTGGCATATGAAATCGATGTTTTCCTTAAATCAACATGGCTTTTTACCTGCGAGGTCTACCATGTCGAACCTAACTTTATACATTAATGATGTATCTGAGATAGTTGATAGGAATAGTCAAGTTGACGTTATCTATACTGATTTCTCTAAGGCATTTGACATGGTTGATCACGCTATACTAGTTTCCAAACTGAATAAGTTCGGGTTTAATGGAAATCTCCTGGATTGGTTTAGTTCCTATCTAAGTAATAGGAGGCTGAGGGTTTCTATTGGGGGTTATGAGTCGCAGGAGTTTAAGGCTGGTACTGGAGTTCCACAGGGCTCGCATTTGGGTCCTATTTTATTCAATATTTTTATAAATGACATTGATAATTGTTTTATCCATAGTAAATTTCAATTATATGCAGATGATTTAAAACTATACAAAGAAATCACTTCACCCGAAGACGCAAAATGTTTACAGGAGGACTTAAACAGACTTAATGAGTGGTGTGCTAAAAATAAGATGTCACTTAACTATAACAAATGTTATCAAATGACTGTCACTAGAAAAATCTATCACTTTAGTAATATCTATCATATTAAAGGAAATAATTTAGGCGTTATGACCCATATGCGGGACCTGGGAATTACTATTGATAACAAATTAAGCTTTATCCCGCACATCGATGACATCATAAAACGAGCGTTTAAAATTTCAGGTTTAATTAGGCGGACAACCAAAAATTTTAGAGGAGCAGAAAGTAGGATGATTCTCTTCAATTCTCTCTCTCGAAGCATCCTTGAATACTGCTCGGTTGTATGGAATCCATTCTATCAGGTTCATTCTGACAGATTGGAACGAGTTCAGAGAAAATTTTTCCGATACTTATGTTTTACGGAACACGCCCTCGACCAATATAGTTCTTATTCCCAACAGCTTAAAAAATACAAAGCCCTTACTCTGTCTAGTCGTAGAAACATGCTTGATTTATGTTTCTTACATAAAATTATCAATGGTTTTGTGGACTCTCCAACACTATTATATAAGCTGAACTATACTGTACCCAGGCCAAATGCAAGGCCCAAAAACTATGTGCCGTTTAGAACTAGTGTAACACGAACAAATTTAGGTGTCTCAGCCCCTATTAATAGGATGACAAAGAATTATAATAATATTTTTAAAGAATGTGATATTGATATATTTTTTCAATCCCTGTCTTCTTTTAAATTTAAAATTAAAAAGCATCTTGCGAGTAACCTTGCATAATGTTATTTACTAGGATTTTGTTCTGTCTCAGTTTCTTTTATTTTTAGTTTATAGTGCATATTTTATTAAAATAATGTTAACAATATTGTACTTTTAGCATGCTGTGGTAGCCTATAAGTGTGATGCATAGTATAACTGTTAATTACTGCAGATTGTAACGTTAATAGTTCTAAGCCGCTATGTATTATGTTGGTTATCCAATAAAATAAATAAATAAATAAATAAATAAAAATAAATAAATAAATAAAAAATAACTGATTTTTGACCCACACACGATGGATAGAGTAGGACCGGAGCGGAGGCACGGTAAATACGTTTAGATATTTTATTTTTGTTTTGAACATTGATATCTGCCTTTCCTGCACGTAGGCATATGCGGTTATTTATATATGTATAACTATTTTGTTATTTATCTATCGCTGATGAAGTAGGCATGTCCCAGCTTCACTGATTTAGAGAAGACTGAGAAAGAAGATCTCTAAATAATAATAAATATCAAGGAACTTGAGCCCAATCTCTTCCAGCATCATATGAACATTGATTGACTACGAAAGGTTTCCTGCGAATTTCTCAAAGATCTCGGAGACAATAGTCCTAATAAACTCAAGGTCTAGCCGGAGCACAAAACGTTGATGTTTTGATCACACGCAAGACAAATTGCAATGCGCCGGCGCCGCGCTGCGAGCTCACGACACGCGGTTTTCGCAACAGACGGCGGCATTATATTCCAGGAGGTACTAGAGCCACATCATTTGATAATAACTACGATTCGTCTTCTGAAGATTTTCCCGTGTAGGTTCGAATACAGTATGAATGAATAAAGTTTATAAAAATATTTCAGCACCGTTGTCGGGTAAATTAAGAAAACTATCTCCCCAGAAGATATCGTCATGCGAAGTTCCGAGTGCATGACAAAAAAGTGCAGCTTGAGTTAAATCAGGACGACATAACCCGACGACGGTCCAGAGGACCATTAGGAGAGCCGACCCCAGAGTGAATTTCAACAGGTCTCCTAATATCTTCATTCCCGTGTTCTTTTTAACCTTAGGGTTTATTAAAAAAAAAGTCTGCGTTTATTAAAGCTTTTGAAAATGTATGTATCCTTGCTAAATATCTAGCAGATAACTTAAAAAACTAACGAGATACATAAGATCGAAAATTTCGTGCCACGGCGATGAAACATGCGTGCACGGCAATGAAACAACTGTTCACGGCAATGAAAGAACTGTGCTCCAACAGAAGTTTTCTTTGCCTAATCATAACATGGCGATGAAAACGTAAAACACGGAAATGAAATATTTGGCCACGGCAATGAAACATCTGGCCACGGAAAGTCATGGCCATGGCAATGAAATTTTTTTCATTACCGTGTCTTTTTTTTCATTGCCATAGCAAATTTAGGCCACGGAAACCATGGAAATGAAAGCATGGAGATGAAAATCAGGGCAAAAAATGTAAATAACAAAAAATCTATTAATTATTCAAAGTAATAAATACTTCAGAAATAAACATAAAAGAAATGACGTTCTATTGAATACTTAATCAAGAAGGTAAACTTATTCAAAGAGAAGTTATACCTATGCACGGCGATGAAAGAAAAAATGTCCAGTAACAAAAAAATGGAATACTTAAATTTATAGCACGAAAACGCAGGCACGTGTGGCCGTCCTTCCACGTCGAGCACTTAGGCGGCACTCATACGCAACGTTTAGCACACCAATGGGAGGACACAAGGTGTTAGATAAAACAATATCCTTGAACATAATTAAGACACGGCAATGAAAGGTAGTTCTGGGACAAATGTCTTTTGATGAGCCATTCGTTGTATTGTTTAAATATTTTAATAAAATGTATTACGTAGCAATACTTTAACTATTCACGTATCAAATAAAGTTAGGTTTTAATGTAAACAACCCATCGTTTTTTAACAATGAGGTATAATACACATCAAGGTGAGGTGTGGACAAACACGGTAATGAAAGATTTCGAGGTTTAATTTTTTTTTTGGAGTATCTATTAATCCTATTATTAAAATATTCAGTGCTCCACATAGATTACTATTTCACCTAACTAGAAAAAAATATTAGAACATTATAACTATATTTTTAATACCAATTTCATCAATGCCGCGCAATTTTTGGTCCCGGGAAATTCACCCCCCAAATAGAAATGGAAAAAAGGCCAGATGAAGAAGTTTTTCCACGAGATCGTGCGTTTGTGTAAAATTGTTGCCATGCCATACCATCTTTATGCATTCCTTTCAAATTTTCAATATTCAATTAATTTTATGGAACTCCCACTATAACGATTAGATGATGATATCGGTAGATATAATATCACATAAGGTATCTTGTCATTGTCATTGAAATTATTATGATAAAACGAACGGGACTTGTCATGTCTTCGAGGTCGCATCGCAGGTAGAGGCCGGACCCAGGGCTCGCAGCGTGTCCAATGATATGAAACGGGGTGATTCGGAATGTTATCGCGATCAGCCGGGCGCAGCTAGCTGTCCCAGCTGGCCTTACAACCGACGCATACGCACCCTACGGCCCATCTGCCATCTCATCTCACCAATATATTATTTATCAGATTGTCATATAACAACCTTGTTGCATATTGAACACAGAGATATAAATTCTATTTAGAGGTGCCTGCTGAGTTTCTATAACAGGTATTGTTTTTTTTACATTTCATTTCTATTTCGGGACAAGTGGCGTATTCTCGTTTCGCATCCAAGATTCATTTTAGATTGCTGTGTATGTAAGTGTATGTAACAACGCACTATAATCCCTACCTATTTATTTTAAACACATCAAGTCTCTAATCTCTAGGAACAGACTAGCATTGCACAATGAGTTTCTAATTAATCGTCGCCATGCAGATAATGTCCATCGTTTTACAAAAGAGTTTTAATCACTCAGTCATTTCTCCTTTTACATATTGGACAGCCAGTACTTAATTCGCGAATAGTTCGCGAGTGACCCCTGACCGTCGTCGTGCGCGCAACTCCGGTGTTCATTAGCGCAAGGAGGCAGCGCTTGCAAAACGTCTTCCTGCCTGACTGACTGACTCTGACTGACCCATAATTAGAGAACATTGTGTCTACGCACATCGCTAATAGTAGAAACTCTTTACGCTTATTATTACAAAACATCTGATTAATAGAATAGTGACGAAGATGTTGAAATTATTTTTTAAATTTAAATTTCCATTCTCGGTAATCTAAAAGACAGAATCGTTTCTCTGCTCTATTGAATGAAAATATAGTCATTCTTATTTCAAGTAATTTTTAAAATTACGATTAATACTTATTCTAGACTAGATTATAAGTAATGATTGTGTGCCAGCGGGCTGGTGCACACCCAGTGGGCGCCGAGGGTAATGTTTCAATCAGAGCCTCTATTTGAGCCAGTGGTCACATAAATCAGCTTCTAATTACACAGCCTAACTTGTATCTTTATTACATCTAGATTGCGTTGCGCTTGATACTGCAAAACGCCGATAGTGAGACGCACCAACTATCAATTACAACAGACTTACCCATATTTCGGACACGCAAGATTCTTATTTATAGCAGGTAGATTTTAATTAAAACTCGAATGATTTACGAAGTGTCAAAAATAATGTATACTATGAATAAAATAATTATATATATTTTGATTTAGATACAACTTAAATAACTATAAATGTTATAATAATCGTAACTTGTTACTTACATAAAGATTCTTTCCGATAAAAGTAGACGGTAGTAGTCTAAAAGTTAGGAATGTGACATACTTTACTGTAAAAGTTTACTATAAGTGTTATAATGTGATCTGCAGTGATCCGCACTGAGAATTATCACTTTATCACCTGCTCGTAATATAGGAGGTAAGTAAGTAAGTACTACAACAAGATGGTGGTTCGCTTTGCCGTGAATCTGGCCCGAGTCCATACGCCAACTAACAATCCTCATTATAAAATGTGTTGAACAACATTCCAGCACCTTGTAATGAACGGATGTCGGGAATCGATAGCAAAATTGTGGGCATATTTTATAATTTAAACTGTAACCGAATCCCAAATGATACCCTACACCGCGACCGCAAGGTGTAGTTTCCACTGAACTGCAAAATATTTTATTGGAATGGGAAGAGACGCGCTCGTGTCGGAGTACCTACTTTGAAAATAACCTCTATAAACTACTTGATAGAATCCATTAGCATGTTGTAGGTGCATTTTTGCAATAAATATAGGCAATAGAAGTTGGCGCCAGTGGGTAGAGCGTGCGCGTGATAGCATCGCGTCTAGCGCGCCCGAGCTAGCACCAGCACACGCCGCGCGACTCAAATTTACCTAAATAATGAGCCTTGTTATTGTAAGTCTGTGACGGACTGAGGCACTACACACAACCAAACATCTTTATACTGAACAACTTCGCGTTATTTATCAAAGAACAAAGCAAAGAGGAAAATCGTATTGACGCGTTTGTCGATGATAGAATAAACAGTACAAACGCGCCGCGAAAGACAACATTTCCGCACACGAGATTGCTCTCAGTCTCAAGGTCGAATGAAAGTGGTGTTCGTTGTAAGGCAAATGAGTAATCAGCCCTTAAGCCCTTTGTTTCGGCGAGCGCTGAGTGGCCGAGTCAACACTCGCCCAGCATCACTGGCGAGGACCGAGGACGCAGCGCGCTAAGCAAACAGCGCATCCTCCTCTCACTGTGGAAAACCACAGCCTTGTAGCCATTTGTCCACACATGCAGGAAGTCTCGCCATGACACAAACATCGGTATTTGTAAGAAGAGCCAAGTGTACTCGAACATAAGGCTGAATCTATCTTGGCCGTTATAATGATAGTGTTTACATTGGTAGAGCCAGCGGCGGCGGCGGCGCCGGCGCAGGGTCCGGTTTGTATTGTTCCAACTCCAACTTTTCACTGTAACACCGCGATTTATGACTTCCTCCACATAACGATTTAATAAAAGTGATATTTCTATCAACAGCTAATTCACACTTAACACCTTTGATTGCTTGGAGGTGCTTTGTGGAATTTATCTATCACAATTTGATATTTGAGTCACAAAGACTATGGTCAAGTCGTCATTTAAATAAATTAAGTTTGAATAAATTTCTACTTGCTTAAATATAATAATTATTTTCTAATGGTTATTATTAATGTTATTTATTATCTTCAGAACTGTTGTGTCTATCTACTACTAATTTTTAACAGACACAACGCAGCCGTGCTGTCCCGAGTACCAATTTAGGTTTTCTTGAACATATTAATGTAAAAATATACATAGGTAGGTACGTATTTTCATTAAGTAGCTTCATGTATTATTGTTCAATCATTTGTAATCTGTATAGTATAATAATCCTTGTTTTGCGTTCTTATGACACGTACCTGTTTATAAATCGAGCTATGAGTAGAAGGTAGACACGGAACCACCTCTTCAACAATATCATCTTGGCCTCCGACCGCGCGTAAACTCGAAAGGAAAATACCTAAAAGTAGGTGTCGTCGTGTGAAAATAATAACCAGTGAACGATATAAATGCTTCTAATCACGTTTGGGTTCTTCCACCTAGTGTGTCGAGTGGTGTCAAGACTTTCTGTAGAGACGTATTTTAAAAAAGCTTTTTGAACTCTTTCACCTGTCAAGCAATTCTACTGTGGAATGCGCTTCTTGAGGTGATTCGTCGCGCTCCCTCTTTGGATTCCTTCAAACTTCAAGTGAAATCACACTTTCTTTCTCTTCCTGATAAAATTTATTCTCTTTTCGGATTGGTTGCTGTGTAAATTTATTATATTAGAATTAGAATATAGAATATACTTTATTGCACACAAGAGAATACATACGTCAATCATACGATAATTTAAAATTAAATACTATATTTTTATATTACTTTATATACCGTGAAATTTAACTGGTTGTGAACATGAAACTGAACAACTTTTTCTAATCTTAAAAATAATATTCAACTTTTCATACAAACTTCAGTCACGTGACCGGCCACTTTGTATGACAAATTTAATTTTAATTTTGATATTTCATACTATATACTATACACTCTATATTTGTGCTTTTTTCGGTTTGCGTGCAATAAAGTATTTGTATTGTATTGATTTAAACTTAAACTCGTCTAAAAAAATCTCGTATCTTCAAATGTGAATTGATGGAATCAATACATTTTAAAAAGAATTTAAAAAATATATAAGCCATGTTCCGTCACTAACTTTTATTATTTACTTTAATATTTAACACTAAACCCTAAAATCGAAGTGTGTTTAAAAAATCATTACACAGCGTCTACAACAAATAGGTATTCTCGAATAGACAATCCTTGCCTTAATCTGTGGATCTGATCAATGATCATCAATGTGTAAGCAATTAGAAGAAACCAGTAATCATTTAATCTTAACGTAGAGATGAAAGTGTGTGATAATGTGAGTGAGTATCGCCGCATGCCGCATCACATCAGATCAGCCCGGGCGGGGACGGGGGCCGGAGACGCAGCGTCGCGCGATGGCTTCTGTCGCGGTCGTGGCAGGTCGCCCGCCGACGACGACACGCGACTACGGGGCAGCGACGTGTCATGTGACGTTTCCTCCGCATTACGTTTACGCATGGACGTTTACGGCTTGTTTGATCCCTACTCTACATAAATGACCAATGAGCTCCATTGGATGCATCGTTATTGGATTGATTCACGGAATATATAATTCCGTGGGAATATTCCTGGGAACGGAAACGGCACATCTATAAATGGGTAGCCAATTTTTTGCGATCTCTACAATCTGATTTCAGGTGCACCTGTGCATGCATGCCTTACTTTTCGTGTTATTTCAACACCTGCCTCGAAACTACCTTCCAGGTAAACTGCCAATTTCGCATCTTCTGTTTTTAACCCCCGACGAAAAAGAGGGGTTTTATAAGTTTGACGTGTGTGTCTGTCTGTCTGTGGCATCGTAGCTCCTAAACGGATGCGCCGATTTTGATCTAGTTTTTTTTGTTTGCGAGGTGTCACCACCGAGTGTTCTTAGCTGATCCAAGAAAATATCTTCAGCCATTTGAAGATTATCAGCTCTTTTCTAGTTGTTGAAAGGATCAAGTAACCGTTTTGGTTCGGGGGTTGTAATTTTTTTTAATTTAGTGTTATTTATCAGGTGTTCTATTTATGTAACCTATATTTTGATTTCGTAGAATATTAATTGTACTGTCTGTGATTGATTGTACAGGCAATTTTAAATTAGACCAGTTTATTATAAGGCTCACATCGATCTGCTCAAGCCCATTGCGTAGAGGCGGTCCCTTGACGTTTCCTCTTGTGACATGCTTTATGCTCGTATCTCGATTCCAATGTCACGGAGCAACGACCGATCTGCAGATGGGAACAAGATGTTATCAGCGAGATGCGATGCGATCCGCTATCGTCCGTCTATCGGCTCTAGCGGCTAGCATGCATATCTCCCCATCCATGTACCTACACTAACTTTCACTTTCCTTACTATTTCTTTATTTCATTATCGTTTTGTCGCAGCAGTAGATAGGTAGGTATATGATTTACATAATTATTATTTTTCCTACTTATACCTACTCACAGATTCGATTACATGTTATTAACTGCCTCAGCTATTTTTATTTTATAGTCTTAGAAATAGATCATTAAAACTACGTAGGTACAAAGGCATCAATAGTTTGGTGGCAGCCTAGTAGGTATTTCACAAAATTCGTCAAAAGAGTGAGTGCGGTGTACACCATTTGTATCTAACGCATAATTGCGTCCCTTAGGCTCTTGCCTTTTGACTCCCGTGAAATACCTGCCTAAATTAATTCTTGGTGTAAAAATCTGAGGACTGAAATGAATGTCCATTCTACAGCAGATAAGTACTACTTACAGATACAGCAGATGTTATAGGGTAATGTAACTTACGATTACAAATCTGAGAGCATAAAGAAAATTCTAGACGAAAGAGTTTTATAACTAATAATTTTAGTGACACATCTCAAAATAGCAAGAAAATCTGTTGAAGCTAAAGTACCTAAACCAATAATCTAACAGAGGATGGCTCAGATAAACATAAGTGCAAGAATAAAAATAAAAAAAAACTTAATAAAGCTGACGGCCAATTTCTGCTACTGCTTCTATAAAAATAAGTTACCTACACAATTTGAACTATTTTCTACCAGTACAAATCTGTTGCTATCTCAAAAGCGGTAAGGTGTATTTGCTAGTCTGCATGCCGCCTGGCGCCAGATGCGGGCAGCGATGGCGCGTATCTCGAGGAAGGTTTATATGTATAATACATGCATAATATACTTAAGGAAAACCCACAATAACCGTTTTCCCGTGCGGAGCCCTAGTTACTTCATAAAGCAATTCTTCAATGGAGATAAGAACCGTGTAAAGTCCAGTGTTCAGCTTAGCGTGCTCTTGACTGTACTATCAGGCGTATTCTGCAATCGTGAGAAAAGCTGTCTAGAGAAAGGCTACGTACGTATGTATCTAGATCATGGATTTAATAAGTACTAAGTAAGTACTATCCGTAGTACGGATTCCGTACAACTGTAGTACAAATTGTAGAATCTTATCACAGATCTAACAGTCATTCCTCACAGTACTTATAATTTTTGAGATCGTAGGACTCATTTTATTGTGTAACTAGGTAGGTTCTGTATATCTGACAATAAAATTAGTTTCTTAATGCCACATCAGTGGCCGCGATTCTAGAATTGCTTTAACTAGGCACCTACCTACTTTAAAACAAAACTCTAGCCCGAACAGAAAAATAAAAATACCCGCCGTAGTATTGTGGATTTTCGATGGAACTAATTTTATAATGGAAATTGTTGCCATAAATAAACATAAAAATCTAGGTAATGTGGCGCCCCAAGAGCAAGTTTTTTATTTCTTTGGTAAGGCTTTACATGGTCTATAAATTACTGCAGAACGATCCTAGGCTCTACTGTAAGTTCGAAAGTTTTTAAGTTTCGTTTTTCGATCTATTAGGTATTTCATTCCATGCAAATCTTTGGGATAAAATAATTAGAAAATGCGTTCTCTGTTTCTTTCGTTTTCTTAATTATAAGAGGAAGGACAGTTAGATTAGAAAAATACAAATGTAAATGTATAGTGTAGGTATGTGTTCGATGTTTATTTTGCGGAATCAACATGCACTTCTGACGCCACAGAATTAATGTTAATTTTTTTTTTTAAATACATTTATGAATGCCCATTTTGTCATAATCATAAATTTGTACCTACCTAATTATGTCTGTCGTAACCGCGGCACATCGCTGGTGTAGCTGGTCCCTGGTCCGCATGGCAGTCGTTGTTTGTTTAGGAGCCGCGACGCGAGCGTGCTCTTGCTCTTGAACTTGCGGGGCAGTGCGCCGGCGCACGCGGTATCGGTGGCATCTGCGCACCGGCGGCACATCTGATAACGCTTCTACTATGACTCAATCAATCATAGTTGCCGTCTCGAATTTAGTTTCTCCTTATTCGCACATTACTGCGTGCGGCTTTCACATTAGTGAACGGGAACGTCACATTAGACTATCAATAGTCGTTATCACGGATTGCGGCGCGGCGCGTGCGCATTGAGGCACTGCCTGCCACAGATAATGTCGGTGAATGTACCAATAAACATTTTTATTGCGCTTTTATCATAAATCGTTGTTAATGTTGGTATACTCACCGAGAAGCTCTTGCCTTACTTGAACATCAAGTTAAATGGCCAATCTAACTGATCCGAAATCACTACCTTTAAAATTATTCGCGAATATAGGTAGTACACAGATTCGATACCTAAGTCTTATTTTACCAAAATGATAACAATGGCGATGATAGAAGCGGCGCGTCGCGCGTACCTCCCCGAGCTGGAGGGTTTCACGTGTATTTATTTGTTTTCACTCTGGACAAACCCGGACACAGACTTTGCTAAAATAAATGAATGATTTTTCGCGACATTTGTACATGAATTAATAACAATTTACCACAAAATAATGTTGACTGTACAATATGAACTCTATGCTACGAGCTACGGCGGCGTAGCAAACTGTCTACGGCGCATGTACTCGTACGTAGAGACGAGTAAGACCATCGTACGTGGAATCTATAACTTCATTTTTTAAAAGCATGTAATTACCTATAGAGTAATCAAGCCTTGTCAGGCAGCGAACTCTCTCCGCCTCTACCATCTACCAACACCGCCTCGTCAGTTCGATATCGCCCACAATATTGCAGTCGTGTGTCGCCGTGTCGCGCGTCACATCCGCGCAACAACAACAGAACTCATTAGAGCCTGCAGCGACATCTATACGACGCGTAACTCGGCCGTGCTGCTCGGCTGTGACAGAGGAAAGCGTAGCAGTGGCAGTATACACTACTGGCAGGCTATCGGCGATCATCGGCTCAACACAGAACCTTCTAGGGCAATCGCACCCGCGCTTTAGATACTGCGCTATTGCTTATTCGGGGGAACTGGGCGACAGACGACGTCTTGTTAACGAGATGGACGGATCACAGACGCGGCGACAAACGACTTGGCATTTACATGTTTGACAAGCTGCGTAGAATGAAATGGATGTTTATATGGGATGGAAGAGAAATGGTAGAGGTGGGAACTATTACTCGTTACAGCGTCGACCTCAGCTGATATTGGACACCACATAATCTCCCTGCACAGTATAATCACGAGACTCACACTTAGCAAACAAATAAAACGTCTGTTTCATTACAAATAAAAATGTTTATTAGCAAAATTAATAATGGTAAATAGTGGAAATGAAACTTGAATATACATTTCAGTAACTTCTAGAGTACTTAGGTACGTACTTACAATTCCTACAAACCTACAATAATGCGAGGTGAATACTAAACTACTATTGTATAATGTAATATTTACAACATGCTTGGTGATTACAATTTTTACTGCTTTCAAAACAATATACCTTTAAAACACATAAATATTTAAAAGGTTACAAAGTTGCGAATAAATCTAAACTGAAAACCGAAAAACAAAATGTCTACTACAATAGTGAGTGAATACATAAATAGACGCAAAATTATATTGGAATGGAAAAAAAGAAACATAAATTACCTACCTACAATCTATTAGTTTTCACTGTAGCGCTGCATGAAAATCTTAATTATATGTACAAAATATGCGAACCTGTTTCCTAAACAGCACAGCATATTAAATTAAAGTTAAACATGGCTGTATTAATATACAACGTAATAAATACTTAATTACTTACAATTGGTTATTAATATCTAGATGCTCAGCGAAGGCCTCTTTTTTCGCACGCTCTTGCTATTTTTGCCAAATATCGTGCCGATTACCTGCAACAAGGATCGTTGTTCATAAATAACATTATATAATGGAGGCATACAAACAAACACACATAAAATATTATTGAGAGAAACTTATGCAGCCCATACTGTTTACAAAATGAGCTAAAAGTAACTTCAGATTTTTTTATAAATGGCTACTAACTAAAACCACAGACGAAGCAAGGTGTATAAAACAAAGGACCAATTAAATTCCGCGCCAAGTAAATAACTTGAATTCAAATCATCCATATACAAAAATCTCAGAGTATAGAAAAATAGTAAGCCAACGTAGCGCTCACACTATTGAGCAAATTAATTGTCGTACCAACAAGTACCTTGAACAGTTTGGAATCTGTTCCAAATTGTTTAAATTAATTCATAGGACAATAGAGAATAACTTGGCATTCATACAAGAGTCTTAAATATACCAGTATATAATGATAGTAAAAATATTTTAAACCTGGTACATCAAAATATTCAAGATGCAATGATGTAAAAGAATTTGGAAGTTGAGTTATTCATGAACTGTTATAACATTGATATATAATGTCTGTGTAACAGAACAATGGCTGAAAAATCATGAATTCATGTTTAGCTTAACAACCATTAGGTTGCTGGTTCGTTCAGTAGAACCAAAAAATGCGGCGGTTTTTTGATACTCATTAGAAATAACTACTAAATTATTTTTATAGAAATAATTTAATCCACGTAAATCATTTTTGCATTCACACGGTGTCGCTCAACTGCTGACAAGGATGTTGCTCATTACAAAAAATTATGATGCCTGGCGTGTTTTGCAATCTATCCCAGGCTTTTGACTGTGTCGATATAGCACTCTGGTCAGGAAACTAAATCATTACCGGGTTAAGGACCAAGCGCTCAATTTTCTGGAATCATATCTTACGAATAAATTCCATACGGTCGATGTTTATGAGAAAAGATTGTCTGGGTGTAAGATAAAAATGGGTACCGCAGGGTTCAATTTTGTCTTTTTTTGTTTTTAGCATATATCAATGATTTTGGCACTATTCGCCGACAATACTTCTTTGATTTTTAAAGTTAAAAGACAACAATCAGTTTACAATACTATCCATGATGTAGTAAACTGGTTTACAGTAAATAATTTACTAATTAATGAAAATAAAACAAAATGCATTTAATTTGTATTACCAAATGTTACTCCAGTAGGAACTGGTATAATAATAAAAGGACAGAGAGTGGACCTTGGGGACTATGCTGTATTTCTTGGAGTTACTTTGGATGCCAAACTGCAATGGGATCGTTACAAAAATAAATTGTCGAACAATCAGAGTTCAGCGGCGTATGCAGTTAAACGAATTAGAACTCTTACTGATGTAGATACGTCTAGATTGGTGTATTTTAGTTATTTACATAGTTTGATGACCTATGGAATTCTTCTATAGGAAATGCTGCAAATGCAAATAATATATTTACGCTGCAGAAACGGGCTGTTCGTGCAATTTACAGGCCTTAGCCTAGAGTGTCACTTAGGGAAAATTTTAAAGAAATAAATATTTTAACTTTAGTTTCGATAAGCATATACCACAATTTATTAAAAGTAAAAAAAAATAACTAAATTTGAAAAGAGTTTTATTATAATCGCCATCACTTAATACATACTATAACTAAAGACAAATTGCCATCTCACTTTAGCCGATAGCAAAAAAAAAACATTGCGACTGTATACGCTTTAACAACAAAATTTACCCCTAGAGAAGTTTAAAGTTGTTGTTAAGCCGGTAGGGCGGTAGAGTATGGAATAACACCAGGTTTTAGAGTACGATTGTATGGATTTGTGTATATACCTTCCCTGGCTAGCGTGTTAAATTGAAATCATTTTTTTATTTATAGCATTTGGATCTCATTAGCACTTTAATAAGCAGGCACTTGCCGCAGTAAACGATGCGATATCAGTTTGAACAAAATAGTGTTGTAAATATGTGTGCGATCGTTACCTTGGACATGGAATAAGCGGCGAGTTTCCGCCGTGGCTGTGGCAGCAGCAGGGCGAGCGCGCGCGCCTCCCGCAGCAGCGCGTGGAAGGCGAGCGCGGCGCCGGCGCACGACTCGGCCGCCGACACCTCGTAGAACTGACACCCGAACCGCAGCGACAGCTCCTGCCCTTCCTCCGCCTGCACCTCACTACACAACGTACGTTACTTCATTAACACGATACGGGACAAATCTGGACAAAGGCTTCAACTTCAACACGGTTGTCCAAAGATTTCGCTAGTTTTTAAACCAAGAGTGAGTTTGCTGTATTCTCGAGTAAAGAAAATCTCTGCAACGACCGGCCTGCGCTGCACTGCTTACGCATAATTTCTTCACGCTATCATCCACACAGCAGCGTCGTCATACAGAGAGAAGCAAGATTTTCCCCTTCCTTGAGAGGTAGGATATTGCTGATTGCTGCAGGCTGAATTACCTGATTGTCCGTAAAGAAAGATGATTTCGTGCTTTGGAAAGAACGAATATTATTTAAAAAAAAGAGTGCTTATTCGTTATTTGAAAACTTTTTCACTTCAAACAAATTAAGTTGCCTTTTTGGTTCAATAGTAGGTAGTATTGCGTTGGCTGGAGCACGTCGTTGCGCTCAGAGGGAGCGCAGTCCAAATCCTATCACCCTCAGCAGTAATACGACGAACTTTACTTTAGAAGGTCATTTATTTCTTGAGAACATGGTACAAAGACCAGCTCGTAGCTGGAGCTACGGCCGTCTGCGTTGGCAGCCCCCAAATTCAAATTCTTTATCGCTTTTCATAATTAAATGGCTCAAAACGCGGAAAGAGGCTGCCAGCACGAACGCGGCGAGCGTGTAGGATGCATGCACGCCACAGTAGCTATGCTTTATCTTTACTCATATTTTTTTATATCGTCATAAATGAAACAGCAAAGCACCTATATTATCTAAAACGCGCGCGCTAAAGAAGTTTAAAAAAATGCATTACACAAGAGAAAAAAAGATTTGATAAATTCATCGAGTTACCAACCGTGCGTGTTCGAGATCGCGCTTGTTGCCGAGCAGCGTGACGGCGGGTGCGGGCGAGTGCGCGGGGGAGTGCGCGGCGAGCGGCACGGCGAGCGAGCGCGTCCGCTCGAGCAGTGCGAGCAGCTCGCCGGCCGCCACGAACGAGCGCCGCGAGCACACCGAGTACACCACCGCGAACGCGTCACCCCAGCGCACGTGGTCCGCGAGACAGCCGCGCGTCTGGACGCACACACAACACATTTTATTAGTTCTGGTATTGCTATAGGTATGACGTGTATGGTATACCTATTGAGGTGACATATAGGTATTTATTTCTTTAATTGAAATTTTTACACATGGATTGTGTGCGGATGCGGGTGGTCGCTTTTGTTTGTCTTGCGGTTATTTCATTAAAATTTGACGTCGAAAAGTAATTTGTAAAATCCTACTTCAAATAAAAAACCTTATGACTTATCGACTTTTTTTGACCGCATGATTAATGTCCACACGATGAGCAAGCAAGCATGGCATAAGACCCGCCTTTAGTATGTGCAATTGAAGTGCACCCGACGACGGAACACTGTGTAGGTACCTATACCTAGTACCTACCTAGAGTTCGTTTCATTCAACAGATAGTTCCGCTCACAGTATAGATTTAAGTTCCGCTAAAAGTTCCATCTGAAAGTTCGCGAGAGCCACTGGTGTAGTGTTCAGTGACCAATTTCAGGACATCTTTAGTACTCAAGAATTTTTGATTTGAGAAATAAATTCCATGCTTATATCATAGATTTGTGGTGTTTTTTTACGGTACACTTCAAATTAATGTAACGTCCATGAATATTGTAGGTAGCTAGTATAGAGGCAGCTGGCTGGATTATCGAAGTAGATAAATAGTAAAGAAATACGGTAGAATTCCCTAAAATATTATCAAAGAAAGAAAACAATATCAAAGTACTACTATTTACAAACACTATACCTATCTATCTACTATTAACAAATATCTGCTAAATAATTGGTCAGAGAAGAGTCAACTTCGATTTAACATTTTGGTAGGCTTGCTTAATTGTTCAATAAAATAAAATTAATTACATAAATTATATAGTACAAAAACCAGCACATGTGGTTGGACATTCGCACTATAAAAATCACCCCTACAACTACGGAATACGGGCGCTCTCAATATCAACATGTCCAACCGCATTTGCTATCTTCTGTACATGATAAATATTAAATCCCTTTATAATAAAGAAAAGACATAAAGAATTCCCGATCGGCGGCGATCCCAAAGAAACGGTTGATTCGTCCAATACAAATAAATCAAGCAACACCGAGACCCCCAAGGGCACCGAAAATTAGCCCTATACAGCCGAACCGTTTAGTCGATCAAACATTAAGCTGAGTTCCGCGAAACGAACTGGTGCACATCGCTCGTGCATCATGCGGCCGTAACTCACGGCCGACGCACCAAATAAATTATCGCCGATTGCACAATCGAATCGTCGTCGTTTTGTTCTTTCAGTTCCGTTATAAGTTCAAACGGTTAATCATCGATGTAATCAAAAGAAAACATGTTTGAATCAACATAACACGGTGGGTTACTTAGGTATTGCACACGTAATGCGGCCTTGCGCCGCCGCCCGCGTGTTTTAGAATTCAAAAACCAGAGCTATGTTGTTGAAGCGGTGATCGACCGCATCCGATGGTGTTTGACAAGTGATGCAAGAACCGTAATTGAATTGTTTCGTCAAGTACCAGGGTGCACTGTGTTCTATTACGGGGAATGTACAAACATTATGAAATAACTAGATGCAAACCCGGCTTCGCTCGGGTGAAATGTGACTCATAATTACACATCTAAGTACAAAATGTAGGTAGATTAGATATTTCTGTAGTCATTGCTTCTCAAGGAATATTAAAGGTAAGCAAGGCATAGATTCGTATAGCTTCGTTCATTGTGTTTAGTAAATATAGTAAATAAAAACTGCAATAGTTTTTCCACAGATAATGTTTATTTTAAATCAACATTCAAAATAAACATTATCTATCATTATAACATAAATTAATAAAACATTAAACTTTTAAGGTTTATTCTCTGTAAACCTCTTTGTTTTAAGCACTCAGTGTCTTTCTCTACTTTGGCGAGTAGATAATGGTGTAAAACTACGCACTACATTTCATATTCTAAAAAAAATGTAAACCACGCACTCGGTATTCCAAAAATATGTTTTCTTGTAATGTCATCTAAGTTTAAAAATCTGGCAATTAAATCGGGTCTATGTTCTTTTTTAATGCCTTGGAAATTATCTAACATTTCCTGCCAATTCGGATTGCACGTAAATGTTATTAATAAGTCTGGTTTACCATACTTGCATACAATTGCCATGGAATTCTATATAGATATAGATAAATTTGCATCATATGCTGGGGACTTTCCACATAAGTTAATGGAAATATTATCATTTTATTATCCGTTTCTCTATCATTATTGTACAGGCTATCCATTAAATTGTTATAATTGTCAGCTCTGAGCTGTTTTGATTCATTCGAAGAAACAATAATCTTTGAGATTCAATCCTAACATAGGCCAATTTAGACGAATAGCAAGTCTATAGGTAATTAGGTACTGATAAAATTGTAACATGATGGCTTCGAGCAGTTCGACTCTCTTTTCTGTGTTGAAGATTTTCATACCCTCCAAGTTCTCCATTAGGAAAAAGTAAAGGCTTTCCTTACCCTTTAGCCTTGGCTAAATTACGAATTTACTGGGACTGGTTGATTTGAGTATAGAATAGGTTGATATATAATCTCAACATTAATAGAGGTTCGCCGTTTTCTCCTACAAAGATGACCGCTAACTCATTATATGATGCAGTGTTACACCCACGCAAATCAAGAGATTTAAGTATGTAATAAAACTGCATTGATACCAAATAGGTATTTGGGTTGATTTTCTTAGGCTGCTTTTAATTGTTAGCTTTTATATTTTGACAAAAGGATTGGATTCATTGAACATTGTTTGTAAGGACCTCATTATATTGCTTCTACATATGTTATTTCTAGAATCAGATAAACACATTCATAAATCATACAACCAACTGAAAGTACTGATACTTGAACTTGATATATGTTGTCGACTCGAAATCAATATTTTTTTATGTTTTGTTATTCATATAAGGTTTCGATCGAGTCTACCGTACCCCTTGACGAAATTATTAATATAGATTGAACACTGAATGTCTGAATGTCATTTTCTTACCGCACAATTTGACGTGTCTAAGATCTCCACTTCGGAAACTGCGCCATCGAAAGCAACTCTGTGCTGATACAGGAAATCTGCAAAAACAAATTTAAATTACAAACCCGGTCAATGTGACTGGGAAATTCTTAAGTGCGAACAATCACGCCTTTAAAAGCGTGCATGGCATAAGCGAGAAAATTCAATTAGATACTACCTACCCTAGGTTTAAAATTACGTATAGTATCAAAAACATGATTACAACTTGATTATAGGTTGTTCAGTTAGTAAAAATGCCGACTTGTCTATTAAGTAAGAATAGCCGCCCCATCTCGTGGCTCAATTATGGTATTATTCTCGCGAGTCCACGGTCCACAAGCAATTTGCAAAAGTGGTGTTGACTCACCTCCCGTAGAACTGTATTCCCCGATGTAGCGCTTAGTCAGGTACCGCACCACCACCGCTGCGTAAAAAACAAGAAATAATAATGTTGAGATCTATTATAGTATGCAACAAGTTACTAGAAATATAGTTCACATAGACAAAATCAACAATTTTTTTATAATACGTGATAGATAAACATTGACGTCGTTCTCCCCAACTTTCTACAAATAAACATGTAGAAACTCTTGATTAGTCTTTTGACGTGGAGCGTATACATGTTACTCCCTCAGCGGTCCAGTCGGAGGACGACACAATACGAACAGTTATCAACAACAATGACGAGGCAAGTTGCGTGAATAGGACGCGCTACCGACGGAACGAGGCGAGGCGCCGCCGAGTTGGATTGGATCCTCGGAGTCCAAACCTGAAGAGACTATTCAAAGCCTTGATTGCTCGCGGCCGGTAGTATAGGTACGTGTCCGTCGGGAATTACGTGAGCCCTTTGATGAATAATGATTACGTCCCTCTGTGTTGCATTGCATTATTATATAGAAACGCGCTTGATGATCAGTAGGTATTAAAGGTTTTGTAACTATTTGTAATGAAAATTACTATGTTGAGCCTATTAGTAGAATACATAATTATTTACTTTTTCATTACCTATTTATAACGTAGGATATTATAACATGTCGTAAATTTTAAATTGTGTAATGGGCTTCGTTCGACACAGACAATTTTTAGGTAATATTAGTTAACTAATCTAATACAAATAAGTACAAGTGATGTGGTCAGAAAGATTTTGGTCAGGCCCAGGAAGGTCTAACCAACGGTTTGTTGTGTTATTCGAATCGAAACGTGTCAAAACCTCCTTATCAATTTGAAATGTCACTGAGTTAATATTCTGCTCAAGAGTACAATTATACGATCCAAGGAATCGTTTTCCCAATGGAGCCTTCGTGGAAGCCATATACAATAGGCGATCCGCCCAAAAGGGTTTCCCAACAAAAGCGGTATTTTGTAAGCAAAATATACCTTTTTTTTACTATACACCAACAACGTGTCGGTAAAAAAGATAGATCCTCAGCATGATTGCTGTTTTTCAGTAGGTTTCTATTTCGCTAGATTGGACGGTTGCATATTAGAAAATCAAAACTTCATCGACCAAATTTTAAAAGAACAACAACTGAAATAACAAAATTTAAATGACCAAATGTTTTATTTAGAAAAAAATTATAATCCAAATGTATGTGTCATCAAATGGACGACTGATCAAAAGTTGCTAGATCAAAATTTAAAGTGCCAAATCATTACTAGTTTTATTATCGTGAATTCTTCAGTGTTTTGTTTACCTTCCACAGTCTAATAAATTAGTTAGTTTGCAATTATAAACGTTACGTATCGTTATAGGGCCTCGGCTAAATTAGTTCACCAGGCGGGTGCGAGCGAAGCGAGCACGGGAGTTCAGGGCACCCCTACTTCGGATAGTATAGGTTCGAAGGGTATGGCAGAAGCAATATGGGCGAGCGTAGCGAGCCCAAATCGCTCGCCATACCCTTCGTGTTAGGTTACACATTAACCTAAACAAACCTAACCTTACCTAAACCCAGTTTAGCCTAGGCAAAACTAGTTTGACCCAAAATTGGGTTTGACCGGTAACATATAGGTAATAAGGCAATTTTGGTTTGGCTGGTGAAACCAGTTGATAATTAATAAATGAACCAAAAATCCTTTTAACCTTTAAACGATTTGGCCTATAGTGTCATAGGTAATTAAACGTTGATATTCCAGACTTTGGTCAGTTGAACTTTTGGTCAAATGACCATTGATATTTTAAAATTTGTTCATTTGTTCGTTGTTATTTTGAAATTTGCTCAATGAAGTTTTGATTTTTGAATACATAACCGATTGGACATCCCACCAGCAACTGCGGTTTAATAAATGGCTAATTGTCAAAAAAGAAATTAAACTGACAAAAATATTAAATTACTCTAAATAATATTTCCTGTACGGTCCATAACGTTTAAGTCCTACAGGATATTGGCTCATTTGTAAGAAGTAGGTGCCTATATAATGGTAACGAACGTGTAGCGGACGTATAAATCTGGCACATAAGAGTGAAGCAGACGGCCATTGACCAACATTTACCAGAGTCAATACGATATCAGTTAAATTCGAATATTTGTTTACGGCGGGTATCAAAACTGAAGTTTTAACGAAGCTTTAAAAGTGTGGAGACGCAGACGTGTTACCACATCGCGCGGTCGGTTTATAGCGGTTTATGAAACACACGCTAAATTCCACTCTCGTTTTCCTTTCGATTTTTTCTGTTCGGGTATTGAGCGCAATTACTTTCTCTGTGCGGTCCGATTACATGTCAAATAGTACCTACCTAATCCTCACGTTGTTCAGTGGTTCAGTCCTTTTATATCCTTTAACAAAACAGTGTTTTCTCAATTTTCTATAAATATCAATGTTTTTCTAGGACTTGTTTGTCGCAGTATCGCCATGATATTCTCAATACCTAATATTGAATCATGTACCTACCTACATCTATCACCGAGTTGACCGGAATCTTCGGTCAATGTCATGGCCACAAAAGATTATTATGATTATTATTACCCATCCGTAATAACATTTTATAATCATCAACGCATGAAGACAAATCGCTTAAATCAAACAACATGGCACCACGTGGGTTGATGGATGGTGTGTTATCTCAAACAATGCCTCTATCGACAGGGATCTATGGGTAATTAATAGATTACCCGCTTCATCCATCAACAGGGAACTGACCGCGAACTCACGTATGTTCATATTTGAAGGAAAACGTGCACTGCATTCAAGATCAAAGTTCATTGACTTACATCACACGACTGTTATATTACATAATATTATGTTTTTCATCTAGGTAGGTCGAACCCACTCGATAAGCAACAATTAAATATCTGAAAAAGTGGACTCGAAACTGAACTTTGTAAAGCCGTAGCAGGGGACTATAAATAGTGGAATTAAGAAACAAAAAGATACGGTTATCTACAGGCAGGTAGGTACCCCTTATTTTTCAACTCGCATGCTTATAAATATTCAGTAAAAACGAGGCTCTTTTCAGGCAAGAGAGGCACTCACTTCACTGCATATCATCGCTAGCATCTCCAATAGTTGAAGTCAACAAAAACTAATTCACGGCCGATTTTTTGGTGGCTTAAGTGACTTATCATATTCATGAATAGAATAAGTAATACTTAAATAGAAATAAAAAGACATATTATCCTAGCTGTAAGTCATTTTAGCATGCTGGACTGTCTGTTTCAAAAATTAACATGTAGGTAGGTTTGTAAACGAAAAAATAAACGGCATGTCTGCCTCATACAAAATAATTTTGAAAACGGTGCTATAAATTGACCTAGATGCTGTCGGGCAGATAAGTACGGCGCTGGACGAAGGGAACGCTGTAGCAGCTTATTAAGCGAGGCGATCCTATAACGGGGTCTTTTAAACTTGAAAATAGCGTAGGTACCGTACACAGGTGATAAATGAGTTCTGAGAACTTCAATCCAAAGGTTCGATACAACTCTTGGTGGAGATTGACAGAGTCAGTAGAGCCACCGGTCGCTAGCGACTTGGCTAAATGGTGTTAGTCAGCCGAGGTTCCGCGACGGGCTAGCCACTCCCCTGGCGCTTCGTAAATGGGATCTACTTTAAAAACAATTTTGCATGTCGGCCTTGCGATAATCCGTAATGAATTGCAAACGCATGCGCTGGGCGTCGTCGGCCGGTCCGTCAGCCGGCAGCCGTCAGCTGGCGACAATTAGGGCGGTGCAATTACAACCAGTCGCCTGCGCCGGCCGGCGGGTCAGCGGCGAGTGGCGACGCCTGGCGCCACCAACTTGTGTAATGTTAAACCTCCAACAAGCATTTACGCGCATACGTCGCCGAGGTCGTTGCTCCACACACGATTATAACGTGTATTACAAATCAAGCAATTTCTATTTATAAACAGATAATCAAGCCACATATTACTGAATTATGCAGGAGTCCGGAACGGGCCGTGAATAAAGAATCTACTCATTATTCTTCTTCTTCTTCATATTTAAGGGCCGCGCTCTTGTCGGTGGAGTCTACGCCGCCATTCTGTTCTGTCTTCCGTTCTCTGTTTGATCTTTTGGTACACGACATCCATTCCTTCCTTAATTTGGTCCTATTAATACCTAATATGTCCTTCTAGGTCGTCCTCTTTTCCTTTTGCTTTCTATCTTTCCTTCAATGATGTTTCTGAAAAAGTCGTCGTGTCGTATCAAGTGACATAGCATCTTCCCTCTTCTATTTGCAATGATCCCCTGAATAGTCCTTTCTCATTCACAAGTTGTAGGACTTCTTCGTTGCTTTTCCTTTCCGTCCAGCTGATTTTTCCATTCTTCGCCAACACCACATCTCAAAGGCCTGCAATCTTTCCCTGTCACGTTGTATCACTATCCACGTTTCACTCCCGTAAAGCGCAATGCTCCAGATTACACCTTTATGAGACGTTTACGGATCTTCCTCGAGATTCTGGCTTTGATGAGGTGTTTTTTGTCGTTAAAAGCTTTCTTTGCCATTGCAATTCTAGTAACTATATCAGGTGTACGTACATCTCGAGTTATTGGTAGGTAATCAAACTACCTAAATATCTGAACTGTTTTACTTGCTCTATTGGGTTTAATGCTACTGGTTTGTATTTAGGTGTAATTTTAGATGTTATTAAAGTTTTGGTGTTATTAATATTTACTTTTAAGCCAAAGTCTCGAAAAGTGTTTTCTCTACTCATTATTCTAAGCATTTAAAATGCAACACCAACTAGCTAACTTCTTGACGAATCTTATTTTTGTACACGGCATGGCAAGTAAAAACTCATAACAACTCGTAGATCGGGGGAAATCTCTCGTACATTTCCATAGTTGATTGATGTGAACTAAATTCAACTAAAAACACTCTACTGGGTACTGTATATCGCATAGATACGTACATAAAACATCACAAATACATTGTGAATGTGAATAAAACATGACAACATAAGACTAAGTCAAGGCATGATCAACTGCAGAATTCCGCAGAAAGGAATGCGCTGATAAGGAGGAAAGTCAATAATAAACAATCACTGAACAATTGTTTCAGTCAAGGTTGGCAGTCAATATTAGCAGAAAAGATAAGGTGCAGTGACATTTACTTTAGTCCCTTAACACAATGCACCACCGTACAAACCAACAGATCTCTTTCAAATAAATGTAAATTACACCTAAGTGCATAGGCTTGTAGAGCAAGTAACCTCTAGGTACCTAATATATTTAATCGAGAGTTTTATCTAAATACTATATACGTAGATAAGAAGATGATTTATAAGTAGTGTAATATCGCTGAGAAAATTACTAATTAAAATTTTTGATAATAAAAATAATAAAATAAAATTTAAAACATAATTCAAATTGTCGTTGGCTAGTATCTACCATTACTTTATATAAAGGCAGGTACCTACCTATATTGAAAAAAATACCTAGGTACATGTTTAATTAGCAGCGGTTTGACACATAATTCGTTAGATACTAACCTGATTTCCCGCTTCGGGGGCTCCCGAGCACCACCACCCTTATACGGTTTACCGTCATCTTCATTTGTAGAGTCTAGTTTTTTCACTGTTAAAGTATATAATATTCGAAATGTCCATCAGCTGGACATAGCTGTAGATGTCCGCGGCGTTACATTTAATTGTTATAAATAACTAACGCATCACCGAGTTTACACATTATTACGTACGAAGTTCGTTACCGGTATCGTAAATAAGTTCGAGAGCGTACGTGCGGAGAGGTTTGCAACTCGCAGCAGCATGGAGTGAACCGATCGTCGCGACGGGCTCCGTGCGACTGACCGCCCGGCGGCGGCGGGCGAGCCTTTGCGGACGCTGCTGCTTGCAGTTGAAAGTACCCGCGCAGCCTCCGCTTGCCCCGGCGCGGCCTGCCGGACCAAACATTAACACCCTTCAACAATCATAATAACGCCAAAAATCTCTCCCTAATAAGCTCTTCCTTCACGCCATCCAACTGAAGTCACAGCTGAATGTTTTTTTCTTATCTTGAAGTTTCTACCTCATAGGACCTTTGCGCGCTTTGGACGAGCAAAACCCAGTGCTTATTGTTTATCTATCTATCTTTAAAAATCGCGTCTTACAGTTTCCACACTGAGAATATCTGGTTGTGTTTCCAATCCTTCTTGAATTAACCGCCTGTTTTCCCGGTTAGTGTTCAACCATAATCTAAGTACCTACATATTTTATTTGAATCTTGTAAAGTTTAAATATCTGCCTGTTCCGAAAGAGATCTGTCTGTAGTATTATTGTAATTTTATATGGGTTTTACTGTACCTGAAATAAACGATTTTTTTTATTCAATTTTATATAGTAAGCAGGCTCTCATAAGTGTACATTTTAATTTTTCAATCTCAAAGTTTCTATCAAACACTGACTTTTACAAAAGAAAGAAAAGTCTATAAAATATGACGCTATGATAGATCCTGCTTAGTGCAAATGCAAATAGGGCTAAGGAATGGAAGAGCCGCGCTGCGACATGTCAAGGTGAGAGCGGAAGCGGCGCGCCATAAATTCGCCTTGCGACGTAATGAGTCTGCCCGCGTAGCCCTGCGCCCACGCCGCCGCGCTTTCCTGCTTCCTCCGTCCGGCCGGGGCCCGCCGCGCCGCCGACCGACTACCCGACACTAGCAAGTGCCATCCAACGCGGAGATCTACATTCCAACGCAACTTCTCGCCCATAATACAACTTGGTGTAGTCTATTTTGATCTGGCATGAACATGTTTTCGAATATAGGCGAAGTCGTAAAGACGTTCGAGGTTTATCACGGAGCTATTAATCATTCACAAGCACTAAATTACCTACTACAGTAAAATAACAAACAAAAACAGAAAAAATATTTAAGTATGTCTTTAAGAGTATCTACGCAAGATGTTTTCCATTACACTACTGTTTTCCATTACACTTAGAGAGAAAGGCGTTTCGTTTTTCATAAGACAATGTCAATAGATAGGTAGATCGAAAAGGTCCTTTCTCGATTTTATAGTCCAGCTAAGAACTTCAGAAAATTCTTTGATTATACAATATACCTACCTACATATACATAAATAATCAATGAACAACCTTCGTATCTAATTATAAGTACCTAACTAAGCGACAATAAATTAATTTACAAAAAATGTCCATCTTGATTCCACACATGAACTCTAGAAGTGTTGCATTATCTATGCATAAAAGGAGCATCAACGCCTTTCCTCGCTTATTTATTAAGGAAGGTTGTGACGCGTTATATCGCCGCATCGACAATCTACTTCACATATGGAGAATATAATCAAAATGAATAATACTTACCTACTATTCACTAACACTATGCCTACCATGCATAACAATAAAAAATTGCGATATAATATACCTGGGTGTCCCTTAAATTGCAAAACATAAATAACCAACGAAATAACCCTATTATGAAAATCCATAACAGACTTGCCATTACCAAATGTTATATTCTGTGCAATTAATGAAAAAAAATAGTTTAAAAATACATAATAGGTACCGTTATTCAGCAAAATTATTAAAATCCCCAATTATATGTATAATCTATTATCAGAAGTAGGTACCTAAATAATCTTTTTTCGGCTCTTTGGTACGTGGGCAGCTTTTTAAAAGCTTTTGCACCCACCAAAATTTCAATGTTATTGTTCCACGTTTCAGAAAAATATTTTGAGTCCCGGGCCTTTCACTAAAATTCATTATGACAATGTGCTCCAGAAAATGAGCTCTTTATTTTGGTCGTTTCGTTCTTTAGTGTTTGCTCAAAATTCAAAGTATTTATTTTTAAATTTAAGATATTTACAAAGATATTTACATCACTTAGTTAACTGAGTTACATAGTGTGGTTCAAGCTATAATCCTCCCCTATGAAACCTTAATGAAATTAAATTTTGACTATGCTAAAAAATGGTATTGAAATAGTAGTAAATAGTATCATTGTAAGAAAAAATTGTATCATTCATGGTTCTGAAGATATAGCTATAGTTTGGGGAGGATTATAGCTGGATGTTCAAGCTATAATCCTCCCCTCTCATACAGCCAAACGGTGGGGTCTTTCAACTTAGTTTATATCCAAAAAAATAGACACGAAATAGTATTCATTGCTCACTAAAGAAAGAAAATTAGACGCGCTGTAATTCCGAAGACATAGCTACTGGTTGGGGAGGATTATGGCTTGAGCATTTCAATATTGCTCATTTCTGCACTTCGCTTTGTTCTTGCATCCCAAAATTGGTATCAAAAATTTGTATTGAAATAGTATCGTCAAACTACATTCGATTTATTACGAAGAACATCGTAAAAGTAATTTAAAAATGCTTGTAAAGTTCTACATACAAATTGGTTTTGAGTCCCTATCTCTAGTCTTGTCTTGTGCTGGTAGGTATGCTAAGGCAAACAAACACTTCATCTCCATAGCAAAACTTATTTTGTCGCATAAAATTTTTGATAGCCTTGCTTTTGAATTTTTCTTATAGCTATTATTTGGTCTAAATGGAAGTTACCTAAATACTACTACTTATTCTGTGACCAAACAAGTTACATCTGTATTTATTACGTCTATAAGCACGCTAGTAGGTACTATTATAAATCTTGTTGCTATAATTTACAATAGGTACCCAAACTTTTCGCGCTAATACAATGCGGACGACATTCTAATTTTTCCAGTGGAAAAGAGGATATTTCTCGCGGTGAGCATGTTTTTCGCCATATTCACTTGGTTTTTTTATTATATTCATAATCAAATAACCCACCCCTGGCTGCACCGGGCCTTTATATGTACTTATATTCTGTGATAGGGCGCAAAGGTTGCACTAGGAGCCAGAGCTCGGGCATTTCTCCGCTGGATATTCGATTTCCGCCAAACACAGTTTCGCATTTTTCGAGGGGTGTTATAAGTTTGACGTGTGTGTCTATCTAAACGGAGGCTCCAATTTTTATCTAGTTTTTTTTTGTAAGCAATGTTTCACAATCGAGAGTGCTATGAACCAAGAAAATATCTTCAGCCATTTGAAGATTATCAGCTCATTTCTAGTTGTTGAAAGGATCAAGAAAAGGTTTTGTGGCGGGGGTTTTTAAATTTTATTTATTGTATTAGTATACCAGTAACCATTGGTAGTAAAATATTTCATACGAGTAGGTAGATACCTATCTACTTTTTCACATCGCTATAAAACTGTAGGTAATAGACAATTAGACTTAGTTACCTGCGAATTCATAGGTAGGATTGATGGTAAAATTAGTAAGGATAAATAGGTACCTAGGTATTCAGAAATTGGCGGTTCTGGTGCCACACCCTGCATTTCTGTTGAGACTTGATTTGTATTATGAAAATAATGCAATCAATCTCGTTCGGCAACCCGCTGATACACAGTACTGAGTACTTGGAGCTGCGATGATTTACCCACGCCTTTACGCCTTGCCAATCATTATTGCCTTTGTTTAGCTAGGCTAGGCTATCGAAGTAGTAACAAATTAGCACTCTAAACATTCAATTTGTGGATTTGTATACCTAGTCTCACCGCCCGAAATGAATTACCTACCTACGTCAATAGCTCATGAGACCAAGAATGCAGTATAGCAGTTAATTAATATTTCCCTAATAATTCTCCATAGCGCTCACCTAATCGTTGCACGGGCCTAGCGAGATTCATTAATTATCGCTTCTAAATAGTAAAAATACGTTTTCTGTTGAACCGGGGGGTCGTTGTTGTTGGTGCATATCTCGTTTGCACTCTTTGTTTAATCAAATTGTATAAAATAATAATTTTGTAAAATATTTTGAAAAGATGCAACGCCTGTGGAGTCTCTTCCGGCGAGTTCTTCTCCACAGAAGACAGCCAAATTGTGAACTCGCCTCGACATCGAAAAGTGATTTGTAAAATCTTACTTCGAATAAAACATTTGACTTTGACTTTAACTTTGGGGTTTCTGTACTTTCGATGGGAATGATTAAAAAAATCTGTCACTCATAACATAACATAAGTTTTTAATTTACTTTGATAAGAGTCCAATTGGATTAATTGTCCTGTTCAAAAGTTAAAGTCAAAAGTATTAATTCTTTGTAAGTTTGTTTTTAAAAACAATTACTGCTTGTAAATTTGCTTTGTTCTTTGCAATCTTTCTAGGATTTTCGTAATGATCCTACGAGTATTAGGTATCCTACAATACTTAACCTTTTGACATAACACGGCACCACTTTCGCTTTTTCTACATTATGTTTAAAATAAGTTCTGGGTCTCCCTCTTTCTCATCTTCTTTTAATTTTTCATTATTTAAAAAAAAATGTCGTATTAGGTGTCCTAGCTTTATCTCTCTCCTATCTTCTCTTGTTTTCAATAGGTTTCTCCTTTCTCCATCTACGTAGAACTTCTGCGCAAAATATACAAAATACTGGACGTACGTTATCGGGGATTCGGGGTTGGATGGAACTCGTGCCTTCCGAATAGAAGACAACGAACCATACCCTACGCCAGTGGCTCTCAACGAAAAAAGAACATTGCGTAAATCACAAAACACGAAGTGATAAAGCGAGTAGAGCAATAAAGAGCAAGACTATGTCTTGCGCTCTAATTGTTCAGATTAGAGCAAAGATCAATCATGTTTAATGTCAAAATAGAAATACGCCTTAAAATAATAAAGTACTCACTTCGCAATAGGACCTAGAGTGGAGGGTATATAAAGGCCACCTAACCCATGGCGATGTGACCGCGCTAGCAGCGTCGCCGCCGGGTCTATTTGTCGTCGGCAAATTGTAGAACTCGTCATTCTAGAGGCATTTTACAAACGCTCGCTGATTTACGACATGGCAAATTGTCAAATTGTTTCCGAATCTATCCACGAGAGGCGACGTTGTGTCAAAATAACAACGATGGCGGCGACGTAATGTACAGCTATTTGCGAAGAAGAGAGAAAAGAAAATTAATAATAAAATTCCAATTCTGTGAAATCAGTGGAGTTAGTGAGTGATTTTGATAACTATTTTTAATATCATATAGGTACCTATCAACTTTAATTAATTATTATTCTTATATTCAAGCCATTTATGATAAGAATAATATCAT
Organism: Teleiodes luculella; assembly: GCA_948473455.1. Classification (NCBI taxonomy): domain Eukaryota; kingdom Metazoa; phylum Arthropoda; class Insecta; order Lepidoptera; family Gelechiidae; genus Teleiodes; species Teleiodes luculella. Next base: position 15,949,687 of record OX419589.1, read on the forward strand.
TCAACTCCATTACGCCAAGTTGCTTTTTGAGAAAAGGAATGCGTTCTACAATTTTTGCCTTCGGCATATTACAGGATGCCAAATGTTTGTAAAATACCGAAGCATTCTGTAAGATGACGAGTTCTACTATGCCGTCGACAGTGTGTATTACATACATCAACACGGTCTTGGAATAATTTTAATAATTCGAATTTCTATTAATGTGTTACTAATTTTATATGACATCAAATTACCTATCTGGATTCATCACAGTGAACAGTACATTGGACCATTGGCTTAAGGCCCCAGTCCACATGTTTCCCAACCCATTCCAATCGTCGTCTACGAATGCCTCTCCGTAAGGGTTAAGAGGTCTACGAGACCGTATATTGACTTCATGCAGTCGTCTTCTCACAGTTTAGTCACTCACAAGCACTTAGTGTACCTGCAGCCTTTGGACGGTTTGAGTCGCCGTTACATTTGGTTGAGATCTGGCACAAATTTGCAAAAATCGGTCATGTCAGGGGATAGTGATGTGACTTAGCCCCCGATTCCTCTCCGCCACTTCATTTGTGACATGATATGCTTGTCAACAATCTTGAAATTATGTTTTGGTGGGTCGCTATTGCTTCAGCGACATCACATTAAACAACCCAGCTTCCAGCGTTCCTACAGCCCGTAACATTTCCTCCCTAGTTAAATGCTGGCATTGCATGGCTAGAACAGCTCTAGGTATATGCACTTTATTTTTAAGTCTTCAAATTTAAAAAACTGTTTAGTAAACTTGATTTTCATTTTCTTCTTACCATCGCTTATGTGAAATTTCTCAATTCTACACATCAAGAAATTTTTTGCTTTAGTAACAAAAGATTTTTCAAAATTTTTAATTTATATCTAGGTACGAGTACTCTGAGATAAATGACGAACAAATCACTACATAGTATAAAACAAAGTCGCTTTTGTCTGTCCCTATGTCCCTATGTCCCTATGTATGCTTAAATCTTTTAAACTACGCAACGGATTTTGATGCGGTTTTTTTTTAATAGACAGAGTGATTCAAGAGGAAGGTTTATATGTATAATACATGCAGAATATACTTAAGGATAACCCACAATAACCATTTTCCCGTGCGGAGCCGGGGCGGGTCGCTAGTTAGTGTATAAAATAAAAGATATTAATGCGGCCAGTACTTTTTGAGTTATTTAATTGAATATGAAATAACCCTAGACCATGTTGATGTGTGTAGGTATTCACCCTGAATTTAGGGTAGACTCGACTCCACGCTGGTGGTGGACGAATATGAGCTAGATACGTATATAAAACATTTATGTTAAACAATACCTAAGCCAAGCCATGCACTAACAAGCCGTCTTACATTTAATTAAAAGTCAAGATTGTAATTTGCAAATAATGTAACTACAAGGAAGAAACATTGCCCTTACCTATGCCAGAACAACTGGACGTCGTCGTCGTCGTCGTCGAGTGCCGAGATGGGGTCACCCGATGTCTGCTCGCCCATCGACACTCCGCTGCAATGTTCCAACATTAACTTCAATCATACTTCATTACTATAACGTAGTGATTTACTTGCTCAGTGCTTCATATCATATCATACCTACTCATACTCATATAAGTACTCATACTTCATCATACTAATATATAGAGGAAAGATTTTGTATTTTTGTGTGTGTGCATGTGTGTATGCGTGTGTGTATGTATGTAATGAATAGGTAAACTCAAAAACTAATAAACCGATTTCAAAAATTCTTTACCGTTATAAAACTACATTCACCCTGAACATAGGCTACCTTTTACTTTTATTATTATTTTTAATTTCTATTTAATTAAGAGAGCACTTAAAGTTATTTAACTAAACTCAGTTTGGCTAAAATTACCTAAATAATATCTGAAATCAACCATCTGCCAAAAAAATGTTATTTTATTTTAAATGCCTTTTGTTTGTATCAAGTTGTAAATTGTAATAAACTGATATTCAAGAATAAAAGGAATAAAATTTACCGTCGTCTCTGTCAGGGCAAACTGGGACTGGCTCCGGCTTCTCATATCATAACACAAGTGATTGACAAGTAGCGAAAAAAAGTAACACAAAAATATAAACAAATTATCTGAATAATTTCATATACCTAAGTAGGTATCAGTAAAATAACACACAGCCCATAAAAAAATAAGAGCCACGTTGAAGAAAATTATCGATAATCGTTATAACTGATGAGGTCTCGTTCTTGTCTCGAACAGAAATAAATTGAAGTGTTGATAAAAAGGATACCATCATTGTCTGAGTTTAACGACGCGAATCGGCCGAATTCGAGATATTATGCGGTTTCGGTAATGCCAATAAAGCTTTTACGTTCTGAAATTACATAAAATTATGCGATCGTTGGGAGGTGCTGGCTGGCAGCCGGATAAAGTCATAAAGATGAGCGTCGGTGGACGACGGCCAAGACTTGTTATACTCTACCTGTCTGAAGAACGTAGCAACACCACAGAATACCAAATAGGGACGTAGCAATGCGCGCAAGATTTCTCGCTAGTCGTTATTACACAACTTCAGATAGGTGCCTACTAACACAGAGAGCCATGAGCAGCAGCGCCTCGGAACTCCCTAGCCCTAAGCCAAATTGTAATATGGTTCAAACACTGTAAGTAGTGTAAATGTGCCATTTATGTCGGCGCTCTGTTTTATGTGAAACACGTCGGAGGCGGCGTTTGATGCAGTCTGCTGCGGACAATAGCAGAGAACAGAGCCGACCGACTGATACGAACCCACAAACCGCTTCTTTACCTACATGGCCAATTCATACAAAACTATCTAGTACTCAATACAAAATTGCGTAGGTACAAGGCATGGACACTATTCGGTATAGTAGGTACCTACATGGATACCACACCTTTGTTTCGCACATAAAAATTTGAATAAAAATCATGATTTGCTTTAATGTTTTGAAGCAGGTTTTAAAGTCATAATCTACAAGTGGATGGGAAAGGAAAGCTCAAGTTTCTATTGTTATGGGTAGGTATTATGCACAAGGTTGCCTTTTAAAAGACGATGAGATGCCAGAACAGATCGTAAAGACAAGTTTTCACCGATTCGACATGTCAATTTATAAAGGTAAAGTATGAAAACACTTAACGTAATATTTTATTATCTTTCTGACAAATTAAAGTTGTGCGACTTTTTCAATAACGAAATTGTTGTAAAAAGGAAAGAGTGCAATTATACCGTTGCATTAGGTATTAAAATAATATGGTTATTTTGTTTGCGGGTGGCGCTTTACTGGTGGTTGCAAAACGGCTATCTCTCAATGTATCTGTTAGGTAAATAAGTACCTTTGACCCAAATCCGTCGGCGCGAGCACGAGCGCCCGCAAACTGATGGCCGCGGACACGCGGCGCTACACCCGCTTGACCAATTTCACTGGTAAACGATCCGTTGAAATAGTTCTTACAGATTTCCAGTGGACCTCACAGCAACATAACTGTAACTCCTTAGCCCAGACAGTGAAACAACTGGAACTCTCGCCCTCGGCCGCCCGCGCTCCCTTCGCCGCGCCGCCGCCGCCGCCGCCCCGAACGACTCCACTCCATTACATAGCTGTACCTACACTGCCACTGCCTCGTACTCCCATCCATCCACCACATAATAATAAGTAAGATACCCGGCAGACAAGGCGACCATTATTTTCACTTTTTTTTAATGTTTATAAATAACAATAGTTATCTATTAGATACCGAAGTAGGTACCTATGTACTTATATAGATAGCCATTGAATAGAACGTACTGAGAAAACACCTTATCCCCTGACGAGAAAAATGCTACAGCAGAGATGTCAATACGAGAATAGGTAATTACACGTACTACCTCTATTCCAAGCAAGATGACCAGTGTGATGAGTGGTGTCTGATGGTGGTAGGTGGTGGTAGTGTCAGGTCGCGGATCTCGTCCGGCAGTTTGTTTTGTTGTGGATAAACAATGAGTCGTGAGCGGCCCCGCCCCTCGGGGCGGCTGGCTCGCGAGGACTCTATTTATGACCTAACTGTCATCCTGCGCCAGCCCATACCCACTAGACATTGATAGTCACCTAAATAATACTTCAATGATGCTAGTTTAAACTATTGTTCTCAAACGGCAGTTTGATAAACTATACTTTCTTTTAATTACTGATGTTGAAATAACCCCTTCGCAGGCGGGTTAGGGATTCAAGTTGTTAACGTTTGTTTTATGATAGGATCTACATGGCAAGAATAAAATTAGTCTACGTTCTTTCTATTCTAACTTTGTGCCAAGTTTCACCAAAATAGGTTCAGTACTTTCGGAGCATTTTTTATTAGGAATATTTTACGTATTTTTTTTACACCTTGGGTTACATTACTGAAGTTTTAATAAGGATCCCTAATTTAAAAAATAATAATAGCCTAAGTTACTCAGGGTGAATGTAGTTTCCCAACAGTGAAAGAATTTTTGAAATCGGTGCAGTATTTTCGGAGCCTTTTCGATGCAAACAAACAAACCATCAAACCTTTCCTCTTTATAATATTAGTATAGATAAAGATCTTTCATTCATAAACCTATCGTGTGTGGCTTCTGATGGAAAGGCTTTTTGAGCCGGTTTACCCAGTCGTCGGTGCACACAATGAGTGTTAAAAACGCCTATCCTGTAGGTAGTCGGTTTGCGGGTTTTTGAGGGTTATTGCGTCGAACCCACTCCACTAAGAGCAATCTTACTTGAATCGGACGGCGTCAACTGGGACACTGCGTACCTAATGGAGATGTCGACTTGACAGGTATTCCGAATAGGGAGCAGAGACATTTGCAAAAATTATTGACAAGTCCACAAAGAGAAATGCAAATTACTTTTAATTGCCTTCCGGTAGAAAGCGGGTGAACTTGAACACGAAACGGGCTGCGAGACGCCAAAGTGGTGTGATCTTGTCGAAATAATGACAAAGCGGCGCGGCGCGGCGTGAGCGACCGACGACGACGGCCCGTGAAGCGCAACACATAATACGCCCTCGCATATGGTAGGTGGGACCCCAACCGGGAGGCCCGACTCACCACGTATTACGTACGTAAAGCCATAATTGCCAAAATACAATACTATGCGTTTCAACTAATAAATTAAAAAATTTAATAACTCCGGACATAAAACCGTTACTTAATCCTTTCAACAACTAGAAAAGAGCTGATAATCTTCAAATGGCTGAAGATATTTTCTTGGATCATAGCTAAGAACACTCTCGACACCTTGCAAACAAAAAAAAACTAGACCTAAATCGGCGCATTCGATTAGGAGCTACGATGCCACAGACTACCCATAGACAGACAGACAGACAGACACACACGTCAAACTTATAACACCCCTCTTTTTCGTCGGGGGTTAATGGCAAGTCGTCAATCGTCATCATGTTCCGCAATTCGCATGAACTTCATTAAAAATCTGTAAGGTGCACTGCACACAACCAACAAGGAATTCTATTCTCTTCATGGTGTTTTGTGTTTTAGATATTAAGTCATCAATCATCTCAGCCGAAAGACGTCCACTGCTGGACAAAGGCCTCCCCCAAGGATCTCCACAATGATCGGTCCTGCGCTGCCCGCATCCAGCGGCTTCCCGCAACCCTCACCAAATCGTCGTGGTTAGATATTATTAAGTACTAACACAGAATAAATAATGGTACTAATAAGGTGATTGGTGATGATGTATGTACAGAAGCCAGCACAATGCGGTTGGACATACGAATTACGAAATTCCAAAAAATAAACAACAACAATTTTGATCAACAGACAAAATCTCCTGCGACCACTTTGGACCTACATTTTTAGTAGCAATATATTTTTAGATATAGTGTGGGGGCTCTGTGTACGCTACTATAATAAAATACCTGATGATATTGTGAATCTTCCAGAAAAAAGGTTTAAATGTCACGTGAAATAATATCTATGTAAGAAAGCGTACTATGGATTGAATGAATATTTGAACGATAAGAAAGCTTGGTGTGTGGAGACTCCAGCTCGACACGGGAAACACATGTTTGTAAAAACTACGTAATTGTGCAACATTGTAGTGCGAATCGACTATACAATTGGGAAGCCATTAATTAGATTGGCGCGACAACATCTGGCTGACTGAGTATTCATGCTCACTAGTGTCCTGACTTGCGGTGGCGTCGTCGTGGGCTGGGTCGTTGGGTGGTTGAGCCCGGCGATGGCTGACCCATACGTCAAACCCGTGAACGTGGTGCTGCTTGGGGGGACTGGTCTGCTCTGCGATTGCCAGTTGTTTTATTGGTTATATAATTTAGTTTTTCTACTTTGAATGGTTGCCTTCCTCTAATTGCATATTTCGTCTGCTCTCTTTGTTATATTAATCAAATTGTATAAATAATAGGTAAGTATGTAAAAATATTTTGGAAAGATGCAACGCCTGTGGAGTTTCTTCCGGAGAGTTCTTCTCCACAGACGACAGCCAAATCGTGAACTCTCCTCGACGTCGAAAAGTGATTTGTAAAATCTTACTTCGAATAAACACATTTTGAATTTTGAGTTTACTAGGACTGCGGATTGCGTACAAGGTGCAATTTTATTGCTCTTAAAGTTTTATCAGGCGAAAATTATTACGGGGCGGCGGCGTCACCGGTAGCGGCGCGGCGTGGCTCAAAAAGCTCGCACAACTAGATCAGCCGAAGCAGCTGCTGAGCATGCGGCTATTTTGAAACATGACAAGTACTCGGCTCTGAAGCCTAAGTTCCTATTTATCCCTTTCGCGGTAGAGACGTCGGGTTGTTGGGGCAGTGAAGCTAAAAGCTTTATCTCCCTCCCTCTCCTCCTATGTATACCCTACATGGCATTGTTGGCATCATTTAATACCTAGGTACCTCAAATGAAAGGAAATCATGAGTAAATTACAAGTATAGAACATGTTTAGTTAAAATTTTAAAAAATATTTTTCGTAATAAGCATTTCGTTCGAGCCTACTTTGCATAGCTGTAGATTCAAAACTTTTGAATCAATAATATATTTGTAAATTATTATTTTTATCATCAGAAATATCCTAAATATGCGCGACAATAAACTTAGCCAAAAAGATTCATAAACAAGCAAATAAACGCATGTGAGTTGATATTTATTTTATACCTTAGGAAAAAATATTATAATATAACCGATGGCCCGGGGACAGTGTAGCTTCCCAACCATAAGCAAAAAAAAGGTTTCTACCTCTACCTATGTTCCCAACAGTGAAAGAATTTTTGAAATCGGTTCAGTAGTTTCGGAGCCTATTCGATGCATACAAACAAAGAAACAAACAATCAAACTTTTCCTCTTTATAATATTAGTATAGAAAAGTATAGCTCATCTGGTAGCTGTTGTATTTAACCTATTCGAAACTCTCAAATGTTTATCAATCAGTTTCTTCATTAATTTATGGTGAAGTTTCTTCGTCCATAAAAACAACAAAGCAGGCAGGCTATCTAACGCGGCTACTTAAGTAACAAAGGGATCAATGCAAGTATCCATTTGTATTTCTTAACCTTTTAATGCTCTTATCCTGAGCTGCGTGTGTTCCTGGGCCAACGAGCAGCGAGGGCTCGGCGCGTGGGTTTTGATGCATTGTGTGTCGCACGCGAGACGCCCGATTACGTCCCCCAATTCTCTTTAATAAAAATAACTTACGATAAAAAGAGCACATAGATTATCTATCAGACAAGCTTATATTGGTATTTTCTCATTATTGTCAAATCACTTAGCTCTATTTGAGTACACCTACTAATTACCATATGAATGTGACGTTGTTCGTAAAAATGTTGATGAACGCGTATCACTACATAGTATAACAAAGTCGCTTTCTCTGTCCCTATGTATGCTTAAATCTTTAAAACTAAGCAACGGATTCTGATGCGGTTTTTTTTAATAGATAGAGTGATTCAAGAGCAAGGTTTATATGTATAATATATGCATAATATACTTAAGGATAACCCACAATAACCAGCCAACCAACCAACCAACCCTAGCGGGCCGAGAACACTGCACTGTGGTAGTCCATTTTTAGCTTAATTTAGTGACACTTTAGGGTCGGCGTCAACCATATTCATAACCATAATCATAACAGTCACATTCACATCTTACAGCACTTGATCCAGTATGACAATATTATTTAACAAACAGAAAACTCCTCTGATGTGGCTTGGATTTATTTATTTGCTTTCCGCCGCCCGCGTTAACAGTTTTTCCCGTAGAAATGAGGGATTTTCCCGCGGTAAAAGGTAGCCTATGTTATTTTGATGAATTCATATTATTGTATTTCAAATTACAATAACATGGATTACATAACAATAACATGGTGGCGGAAAATTTCATTAAAATCATGGTCCAAGAAAACAAGGTCTAACCGTTAGACCACTTGACTTGACACAAGCCTACGTCATCATGCTGATCATCTTGTCTATTAACACGCATTCGACAAGGATGAACAGCATGATGACGTAGGCTTGTGTCAAGTCACGTGGTCTAACGGTTAGACCTTGTTTTCTTAGACCATGATTAAATTAAAATCCATTAATTAAAAAATGTGATTAAATTAAAATCCGTTAATGTGTGAAAAAGGAACAAACATTCATCCATCTATGCTCACAACGATCGTGTTTATATTTAATACTAGCTTTCCGTCCCGCGGCTCCGCCCGCGTTAAACATTTTTCCCGTGGGAATGAGGTTTTTTTTTTAATTTCTCTCCGTAAGAACCATCCTTGGACTTCAACGAACATTTAAAAAAAAAATCAGCCAAATCGGTCAAGCCGTTTTCATGTTATGTCGTGACAACGGAAAACGGGTTTCATTTTTATATATATAGATTAGTAGGACTTACAAGTACATAATATACCTACCTTTCTTCTTTACGTTTATCACAGATAATATAATACTAGTTCCTTTATGGACAACAAGCTTTCCGCCGCGGCTTAGCTCGCGTCATTGCTCTTTATAATATTAGTATGAAGTATGATGATGAAGATGGGCCAGCAAAAAACAAGAATAAAATGTGGAATCAATAGGCAGGTGCTATTATGAAGTCATGTGGTAGATATTTATTTCACAACACAAGATGATCTTCTCATTTTTATATAAAAGAATGTTAATAAGCAAATATTACCAATTAAACAGTTTATTTGATTCCCATAAGTAAATAAATACCTATACTATATTTAAAATAGAAGATGTTATACTGCATTTCTCTCAATTGAAAATAAATACCATAGCACTCTAATTACAACAATTAAGGTAACAGATCAATATAATAATAATAGTGCTACAGTGCTACAATCTACAGGCTACTACCATATACTCAACTGACATAGTCTACAGGAGCATTTACCATACTCACTATCAGCTCAAGCTCGAACAAAGTGGCTGCTGGCTAGCAGCTATGCAATAATTCATGTCATATTCACACAAAAGCTCCATATATCCGGTTTCCTCGTCCAACATCCAAAGAAGTGCTTTTTCACCTCATTCCAGTTATTGTTGTACTGTACAGATTTTATCTTCATAACATTGTATGGTATGTCTTTCAGTGAACAGTCTTTTAATATATATTCCTTTAACTCTTTACTATCTTGTAGTATTGACAGAAATTTTTCATACATTTTATACTTGCTAATACACAAGGCATGTTTCGGTAGCCCTGCTTGTTTCCTTGTCAGCCCTAATTTCTTGCCTCGAACTGCCACTTCAGTGGTTCTGTAAAATCAATGTATGTATGTATGTAGGAGTAAAACAATGTAACTATTATTATAATAAGATTAAATAAATAAATAATTTTATAAACTCCAACAAGAGTATTGAGAGCTATGTTACTTTGTTACTTTCATGGTTGATGGTTTGTTTTTTTGTTTTTGTTTGCGTCCTCTAGAGCGCTGTTTCTTTTTGTTTTGTTATATTGATTCTACTAGTGAAAACCTGTTATTAGCTACTTGTTACTAAACCAACTGTATATTATTGTATCGAAAGCTGATGGTTTTCCGAATAAATAAATAAATAAATTTCTATTTCTTTAAATTGAAACTGGAACTTTGAGCTGGAAAAATATGCTTAAGAAAAATCATATTTCAAAAATGCAGTAAAATATTTATAAAAATTAGCAAAATATTTATTAAGAATATTTTTATAGAAACTAGGTGGTACACTACACAGTAAAAGTATTGTTATAATTACATAAAGGTAATCCAGTAAACATAAAAATACAAGACTAAATGAAACTTACTTATATGTTTTGACCCAAATGATGCTCCCAGGAGCTGGTCTCACCCTGGCTGGTGTCCGTCTGTGGGGAAATATCAAGTTGCTCTTATAAAACTCTGGCTCTGGAGCACTGTCAATAGCTTTAATTTGATTGTCTTTTCTATTCAACAATGCTCTGTTCAAAGAGTCTGCAGAATAAGGCACCCCATCACCAAATATAAAATGTTTGATGTAAATTGGTCCACAAAATAAATCAAATAAAGCTCCTTGTATTCCAACATGAATCCATCGAGCCATTTTATCACTGCAAGATACCGACAAAGTCCTGTCTCCTCGACCAGGCTTTGTGCGGACTTGTCCCAGCGTGTGGTAGTTCAATCCTGGCAGCCGTCGATCCTGCTCACCATCAGGCAAACACTTAGCACCAGTCCTGTGAGTGTCACACTCGAGCCTCATTGTTTTACGTTCATCACCACTTATATCTTCGTCAGCTGACCTTTTGTTTTGTTGCAACAGGTCTCCAAACAGCTCTTCATCACTATCCTTGGGTAATATTGAAGCGTCACCACATGGAAGCTGCGATGAATAGAAAACAAATTGTATGTTTTCTTTTAGGCGAAATTGTTCACCGTCTCTATAGAATATAGAAGGTTTGTTAAGTAAGTAATAGGTGAGGTTGTCGTAGAGGTAGAGCAGGAAGGCGCGGCGCGCGCACACCTCTGCGTGGCTGTCGTTGAGCGCCGCGCCGCTAGATGCCAGCGCGCCCGCGCCGCAGCACTTGGTGCCCGTGCCGAGCGATACTACCTCTGGCCGGCTGCTAGCGTCCAACTGCACCACGCAACTCACCACAGTCCACTCGCATTCCACCGGCTTTCCATTTTTGACTAATTTTTCGTAAAGATATAAACATTTTTCGGCTATTTCATCCACACTTTCTCTACTTAATCTCTGCATCTTCATAAGGCCTATTTACATTAGGTATCTTGATTTACATTGCATTATAGTCACTAAAATAGTCACATTGTTTTACATAACAAAAGGAACAGAATTTGGAAAATAGGATAGGATTTATTTTCACGGAAATCTGTTAACCTAACATCACCAACAGCGACAGGTTCGATAAGCTGTCAAACGCGACATATTGACAGAACAACTATGGCTCTAATGTCACTTTGTCGCGTTTGACAGCTTCTCGAGCTTGTCGTTTCTGCTGTTATTAGACCATTCGATATCAAGCAAGTCTTAATAAGACTCTGACACGTATAATAGGAGCAAGCAAGGATAGCCTGGCTAAATAGACCGATCGAGTGGATTCAACTTTGCTAATTGGCTAAGTATGCTTATATATCATGGTCCAAGAAAACAATTTAGATCACGTGTCACGTGACGTGACTGACATAAGCCTACGTCATTTTGCGCTGTTTATTTATTCTATTCTTGTCTATTACACGCATTCGACAAGGATGAACAGATTAAATATATCCAAATCCACAATATCAGATTATGATTCTATGTATGCTCTCCTATGTATAATATATTATTTAGTCTATCATATTTATTGTATCATCGTAATTTTTATTTATTTATTATTATTATTTTTTTTATTTTTTTTCCTTAACTCTAATATCTACCTCCAAAATTACAACCTACAAAATTCTAAAATCACAACCTCCAAAATTACATCCTGCAAAATTTCACTTCTCGTTCGTGTGTATGTCGAGTCTCTACACTGACTGACACTGGCAAAATACGTCTCACCACCGATGTGAAGCCATAAAAAAAAAGATGAACAGGCAAAATGACGTAGAAATGACGTAGGCTTGTGTCAGTCACGTGGTCTTATTTTTAGACCTTGTTTTCTTATACGGGCTACACACGTCCACACGTCTGCCTTGTATGCCGAACAGAGCGAGACGCAGTTATGCGCTAGAGTGAGCGCGGTGATTTGTATCTCATTCTAACGCATAACTGCGTCTCGCTCTTTTTGCCAAACACGGCACGCGTGTGGAGGCCGCTTTAAGCTGGGCACAGACGGTCAGTTTTTCGCGTCAGTCCAGACGTAAAACTGTGGCGTCGCTCCAATCCAAATGGTTTTAGGCCAACTGGAATTCCCCACAGACTGGCGTAAAACCGGCACTTCAGTTTTCGTTCGGCCGGGCTAGAAAGCGCACGCGTCTACTCACCGAAAACAAAAAAGAAATCAATGTATGAAAGAATGGCTCAAAAAAGGGAATCCAATTCAAATAAAATTATCGCTAGAACCACCTACAATAATTATAATTACTTACTACAAACAAGTAATTAATAAAAAGAATAAAATATAGGTATAAATAAATAATAAAATAAAGGAGAAGAAGGAGGAATATATATAAATATATTAAACACTAGCTTTCCGCCGCGGCTCCGCCCGCGTTAACAGTATTTTTTTTCCGTGGGAATGGGAATGAATAATTTTCCCGCGGTTAAAGGTACTAGGCTATGTTCTTGCCCAAGGTCTATTCTTTCTTTGTGCTAACTCCGCCCGCTTTAACAATTTTTCCCGTGGGAATGATAATTTTCCCGCGGTAATTTTTTAGGAATAGGTACCTACTTATTTCAGGTAATTTATTTATATTGAAGTTTTAGTATGGATCTTTGAGTTTATTTATTACAAAAATACAAATCATTCCCTTTTATAGTATTAGTGTAGATAATCGTCTTTATGCGTATTACCGGGGACGCCGCCATCAACAAAACTACCACTTACATAACAAACGACATGCTCGAGCGGCTGCTGCGAGCGAACTGGCGCGATTGGAGTGACGATTCCACACAGACGGTCAGTTTGGCGCGACGCGCCGCCGCCCAGCGCCGCGCTGGATTATGGTAGCCCCGGAAAATTTCCGTGGCGCGCCGTCAGTTAAAACTCTGGCGTGGCGATTCGGCACAGACGATCAAATTTTGGAGTGACGCCGCGGTTTTAAGTCAGAACTGACGCGCAAAACTGACCGTCTGTGGCCACCTTTAGACCATGCTTGATATCGAGTCGAGTCGTGTCGTGTAATGGTGCGTTCAGACGCGCGCCGGGCGGCCTGGGGCCCGTTTCACGAAGCTACAAGTTACAATTCCTTGTAAAATTAAATAGCAACACTGACCAAAAGCGGCAACATTAGTAGTTACAAGTGTTTCTCAACGTAAGTTTTTAACAATTGTAATTTTTTGGCTACAAGTACAAATTTACAATTCATAGACATTTTTTTTGTTTCTATTGTAATATTTCGATAAATCGAACAAGTGTTTCACAAAATAACTCAAACTTGTTAACTTTTTATCTGTCAAACTTTCTACAAGTCTACCTAACTCTGGAGCTAGGTAGACTTGTAAAGTTTAATAACATTTAAATTCAAAAGTAGCTGAAGCATATTCTGCTTAGTAATATATTGTGAATTTAAGTTTTATTAAAGTTATTTATGTTTTGTAGGTACAGTCAGCAACATACACTAGGGGAATTGATTCAAATTTATATGGATTTGATTATGTACTATTACAGATCAAGTTAATTGTTTTTACCCACTGATAGGAAAATTAGGAAACTATCTAATTACCCAGGATAGTATATTTAAGTAGTAAGGAAATTCAGTTACAATACTATGATCAAAGGTTTCAATATTAAAACAGAGCAGTTTGGTAGCTATTTACAATTAAAAGTCAAGTTCAACCTTTTATCGGTATGTACACAATAAGATCATGGAAACAATATATATAAATAGAGAAAAAAGTATGTACCTGGTTACCATGGAGGACTTTTTCATATTTTGCCAAAAGACGTCTCGGGTATAAGATAAATATTTCCCGGCTGGTACAAGCCCTATTGCTAGGGCAATATTATGAACTTCAGTCGAAGACTTCAGTACATGTGGCATTTTTATCCTGTTTTGTTAATGTTGGAGAAAAAGCCCCGCAAAGCACATCTCTTTTTAAAAAAATCTTTTAGTAGAAGAATTTTATGCTCCTTCCTTTCAATCTTGTTCCTTGCAAAGTTCCAAAGTTTTCAAAGTGATTTGTTTTTAATATAAAGACTCATATGGTTGCTTTTAATTTAATTGCTAATAATATGAATTGTTACCAAACAAACCATAGTATGTACCAAAGGCTCGCTAGTTTGGCATTTACATGAGTCAATGGTTTAACGAATATTTTGTGCTACGTTATTTAATTTTTGGGTACTACACTTGTAAAATCGAGAATTCGTTCCTTGTAATCTGACTCTATAGTCATTTGACTATAGTGATTCTCCAAAACGATGTTTGTGAAACACTTGTACTTGTAAATTATTAAATTTTTGAACTTGTACTTGTAGAATTGTAACTTGTTACTTGTTGCTTTTTGAAACGGGCTCCTGGCATTCAGCCCGGCGTGCAGCCCGGCAAGCCGCCCGTGCTCTTCCGCGGGCCAAGCAGACTGTTCACACGCGCGCGGGCCTGCTAGTCAGTGCAAAGATGCCGGACGACGTTTAAAAAAAAAAACAAATTGATAGGCGATATAATTCTATATAATTCCCTGATATAATTCTAAAAATAATAAATTTTGTTCGTTGGTCCAGTCGGTCATTTTCAAATTATTGTGGTCGAACGAAATAAATTACCTATGGTCCGTTCGCCACGAAGTCGCATGCGATACTGACGCGACCTCGCGCGTGTAAACAGGCACACGGGCGCAGGCACATTTTCCTTTGATCTTTGTCAAAAAACCGACAGTCGGCCCGATCGGCCACAGGCGCGGGCTCGGGCGCGGGCGCGGGCACAGGCAGCCCATTCACATGCTTGTGCCCGTGCACGCGCCTGTTGAATGTCGCTTTGCCTGCGTGCGTCTGAACGCACCATAATAGTAATAGACCGTCAGTCAGCTCAGCGCTCGACAACTGCAGAGCGAGCGAGGTCGTGCGTGCGTAGCATAGCTGCGCTGCGCCTTAAGCCTACACTACACTCTCGACAAAACCCGAGAGCCGAAAGAGACTAGGCCATGCGTTAGAATGAGATGCAAATACACCGCGCTCACTCTTGCGCATAACTGCGTCCCTCGTATTGGCCATGTCTCGTCTAGTTTTGTGGAGAGTGTAGTGCGGCTTTTACGGTGGCCTTACATACACAAAATATGCGTGTGTAAATTAAAAACGTTAAAAAACGAAAAACTTCGTTGGTTGAGTTGATGCTTTCGGTTAAAGTCAATAAGCATGTAACCGAAATTTTATATGGTGCTAGTCTTTGTGCTTTGGTCAAGAAAGATGGAGGTATCCGACCAATAGCTGTGGGTCCCTACTACCACACTGAGACGAATTGCATCAAAAATTGCCTGCAAAGCCGTTGCTCCAGGCTTTACTAATTTATTTCAGCCGATTCAAGTAGACTTCGGTTCTAAAGGAGGCTGCGAAGCTGCGGTTCACGCCACTCGAGCGTTCCTAGTGAATAGCCCAGATAAGATACTACTGAAGGTGGACGTTCGTAATGCCTTTAATTCTATCGACCGAGGGGCGCTTTTGTCTCAAGTTAAAGAACACACTCCTGTATTGTTTCCTTACCTATGGCAATGCTACGGTAACCCATCTCACCTCGTATACAAGACACACCTGCTCAAATCAAGTGTTGGTTGCCAGCAGGGAGATCCTTTGGGTCCAGCAATTTTTAGTCTGGGTATCCATCCTCATATCACCACCACCCTTCGTTCAAGTTTTAACGTGTGGTATCTAGACGACGGGACAATAGGCGGCGAAACCGAAACCGTTCTGGAGGATCTTAACTCTCTTAAGACCAAATTTTCGTCTATTGGTCTCGACTTAAACTTTTCAAAGTGTGATTTATTTATACCCCCGTCTATTAGTGACGCTGAAAGACAGACTATCCTGAGTAGATTTGAAAACATAGCTCTTGGTGTAAAAATAACCATTGCTTGATGAATCAGTCGGTACATTCATGCATCGGCACGTGGAAAAAATCCAAAAAAGTTCAGACCGCTTATTACAGATTAACGCCCATATGACCCTAACTCTAATAAAATTCTGCCTTTTTGTGCCAAAATTCACATACCTATTGCGATGTTCTCAGCTATGGAAGTTCGAGTCCCTGCTACATGAGGTGGATGCACATATTTTGGACATATTTAATTTTCCTGTGCGGTTCGGTGGTTTGGGTATCAGAAAGGTCTCTGAAGTGGCTCTTCCAGCATTTTTATCTTCTGGATTTAGTTGTGTCGATCTGTATTCAAAAATTATATCGCCAGCCCTCGGTATTGTCACGTATTGTGGAAGTTCCATACTTACTTCAGGCCAAAGACTTATGGTCTAATTTGTGCCCAGACCAGCGTTTCCCCTCTGTACTATCTTCCCAAAAGCGTTGGGACAAGGCACTATGCCAGAAAGTTCAGCAGCATTTACTACTGACAAGTTCAGACAGTGCTGAACGGGCTAGGCTACTTGCCGTGTTCGAGAGCGAGTCTGGCCATTGGCTTAATGCCCTCCCGTCAACTGCTATCGGGACTCTGCTGGACAACACCATTTTGTCCCTAATTGTTGGTTTGAGGTTGGGCGTTAAGGTTGTCCAGCCACACCGCTGCGTGTGCGGAGAGACAGTGTGTGAATTGGGACACCACGGTCTCTCATGTAGAAGGAGCGCGGGTCGCATCTCACGCCACGCCTCACTGAATGACGTGCCTCAGCGAACGTTCCGGCTACGTTGGAACCAAACGGAGTCGTTCGATCTGATGGTAAGAGGCCCGACGGGGTGTCTCACGTAGCATGGAAAGTGGGCAAGTTCCTGGCGTGGGATGTAACCTGCGTTGACATGCTAGCCCAATCCCACCTTCGCGCGACCGCAGGAAGGTCGGGCGCTGCAGCCGCAGTTGCTGAATTGGTTAAAACCAATAAATACCGCGACTTACAAGGGTATTTATTGGTTTTAACCAATTCCCCTTGGGTTACATATTCGTACTGGTTCGAATTGAGACCATGAGGCCTTGGGGCCCTGAGGCTAGGAGCCTTGTAAAAGACCTGTCGGCGCGTCTCATCGAGGTTTCCGGAGACCGCAGAGCAGGCAGCTTTCTCGCGCAAAGGCTGAGCCTAACAATCCAGAAGGGGAATGCTGCCTGCTTGCTAGGAACATTACCACCTCAAGGAGACGCGCTGGACAACATTTTTTATTTGTAATTTATTTTTTCTGTTGTTTTGTTTATGTATGAATGAAAAATAAAGATCGAACAAAATAATTAAAACATTTTATGTTATTTAAAGCAATATTTAAACACAAAATTTTACTATAATCATGGATGAAAAGGATGGAAGAAAAAGCAGAAACAAGATTTTAACCCGTCATTTCGTGTGGCCTATGTTTAGGTACTACCGTTATATTACGTGAATTTTGACTTAATTAGGTTGTAAAGTTATTCGTAGCAAAGAGAATTTCCGGTACTGAGGATCTAGATTTATCTGAAACCAATCTATGCAGTATTTACGATATACCTAATTCGAAATTAAAATTTGTATGAAATCTCTAAGGGTCTGGCCACAGCTTCTCGCGATGCGCGGCGCGACCTGCGACCAGCGGAATGTTGCCACCGACCCATAGTCAAACAAAATTTGGGACGCAGTTGTGCGCAAGAGGGAGCGCGGAGTAGGTATTTCTCATTCTAACGTATCTCACTCACGATTTGATTTTCACCTCCTCTAGTACGCTATCGCGCACAACGTACGGGGCGCAGCAGTATTTGCGTTGCGAACTTAACTGTGAAATTAACCCGAACTACTGCGAGTGTGAGGACACGTTAAAAATGCTGCGAAAAATCACTAATTTGCGCTGCGAACCTTAGTTTGATACAAATATACTACTAAACGCTTTCACACTGTGTCGTTGTCGTCAACGATATCGTCGCCGACAGAGGGGCCGTTCATTAAATCACGTCATGTTTCTAGCAACTTTTACACCCCCGTTCACCTAGTTAGTGATGCCTGGTGAGTTTTTTTACTACCCCTCCCACCTAGGATCACGTGTATTTTTTTGTACTGTAAGCAGCACTTGCGGCTAGACACTCGCACTACGAAACTCGCTTCTACTGGTACGGAATAACGGCGCTCTCAAGGTCAACATGTCCAGCCGCATGTGCTGCTTACTGTACATACCAAGTAGGTATGTTTAAAAAATACCTAATAATTAAATCAAATTAAATCCTGGAAAAATAAGAAGTCGTTAAAATTAAGAATAAGTAGGTAGGTACTTATTATTAACATTTTAGGTTGTTGGTAGCTTTGGATCAAAATAATAATAACGTCTTAAATC
The DNA here is from genome assembly GCA_948473455.1 of Teleiodes luculella. Taxonomy (NCBI): domain Eukaryota; kingdom Metazoa; phylum Arthropoda; class Insecta; order Lepidoptera; family Gelechiidae; genus Teleiodes; species Teleiodes luculella. Next base: position 15,968,220 of record OX419589.1, read on the forward strand.
TCTTAGGTGTTTTTTTTTCGAACCCCCTTCTTTCCCCCGTTGGGCCTTGCGTAATTTAATGAACGGCCCCGACCCCGACGGCCAACTGTTGTTTATATTATACTACATAACGATATCGAGTTATCGTGTCGTTACCACTATCGTCAAATGGGAAAGCGCCCTTTAGCAAAGAGGTTGGGAAAGCCGGGATTCGCTAGTAACTAGTAGGTAGGTTATTTTTTTTTCTAATCCTGACGTTGGCAGAATTGTCATTTCATCACTTGAACATAGACGTATTACCATAGTTACACTAAATAATGTTACCTAGGTCCATGAATTTGAATAGCATTGAAGTATATAATCAAAGATTGAAAATATCATTATCGATACCTACCTATTATCAAAATTGGTACATAAGTTATCTGTAGGAGATAAATGACTAAAAACAATAAAAGAGAACAATATATTTTATCCGGTTGACGTTGTTTTGTGATTGTGATTGCTAATTTAGGTACTATATTATACTACTTAGTGTTTAAAATGGGAAATTGGAAACTGGAAGTTGGAAAGATGGCTATTTACATGTCTTTTCCAGTGTCTTTATTCCATTACTTTAATCAACCGAGCTATTTCGAAGAATGGGTTATAAAGACCAAACGCGAAATATATCCTCCGGAAAACCAAAAAGACAAAGAAGCTTATCAAAATCTAATAAAAAAATTGAGGTCGAAAGAAGTTCAAGCTTATGAAGAAGAATAAAAAAAATACTGCCAATAACCTGTCCACGAACCTGGAATAATGATTATTATTATTATTTATTTTTTCATAAGTCGAAAGTTCTCATACGAAATTTTGACTTTTAATTCCTCAAAATAATTTCTATCGTATTTGTTTATGCACGCCGGCTATATTGTAGATACTGCGCTATCAGATGGCACTTGAAAAGTTGTACTTGGCCGAAGTGTAAGCGCGGGAATTTTGTTGGTAATTCGAATAATTATTTACGGTGTTTCACTGTGCCTCTTGCCCCATTGGGCCCCAGCTGTCCCTACACTATAAACTACACCTACATAGGTACAGTAGCCAGCACATGCGGCTGGACACGTTGACCTTTAGAGCGGCTGTATTCCGTAGCGGTAGGGGTGAATTTCGTAGTGCGAATGTTCAACCGCATGAACTGGCTTCTGTACGTGATAAATATTGAATTTGTTTCTCTACTTCAAATAAACGAGAATAATTCTATGAAATATGTAGTTTTAAAATATGTATACCATAGAAAGGAGTAAATAGAAATGGCGAGGAAAATTGGAATAAAAGTCTGCCTTTCTTTTTTTCTAGTGTAGGTACCTACCATAGCTACTGTACTAGTTAGATTCTGTTCGGCACTTGCCCTCTTTCTGATCTAGCCTATAGAAAGTATATGGAACTCCGAAAAGGGGGCAAAACAATCTGTGTGGATGTGACAGTTGCAAAGGTTGCCTGGAAGAAATCGCTTAAAGCGATAAGGCCGCCAATTGCCTTTTAGTGTCTGTCAGTTGCAAAGGTTGCCTGGAAGAAATCGCTTAAAGCGATAAGGCCGCCAATTGCCTTTTAGTGTCTGTATTTTCTGTACTTATAACATGTTCTATGTGCAATAAAGTATATTATTTGAATTGAATTGAATTTGAATTGATGTGACAGTTGGTAGGCAAGATCAGGAAAACAGACCCTGCTATGGTATGACAGGCTCTCATTTGTATGTGCATCTGGATTGAGGGCCCATTTTTTAAAAGTTTACAAAACGATTTGAGATTTACAGGGAATGTTATAAAGAATAGTAAAAACATGAAGCACAGGGTCACGAATTTCTTAAACATAAATTGAAAAGCCACTTTAGCCGAGCATCTGGATTGACAGCCCAAGTTATTTAATCACCACAGTTTCAATTTATGTTTAAGAAATTCGTGACCCTGTGCTTCATGTTTTTACTATTCTTTATTACATTCCCTGTAAATCTCAAATCGTTTTGTAAACTTTTAAAAAATGGGCCCTCAATCCAGATGCACACCTCACTTGTTATTTGGGTAACGTATCACTAGCAAATTATTAATATTAACGAATAAGCACTTTAAAGTTAGGTGTTGGAATGCTTTTTAAATTTGTTTGTTAATCTGTTTTACAAAGCATTTGAACCTTTTGGCTGGTAAGCTCACACACAATATCATGTATTTTGTTATAGTCAAGGATTTTATAAGTACTAACGGTAGTACTTATAACATCCTTGGTTATAGTAGCGTACACAGAGTGTCACAGAGCTCGAATCCCACCATGGTCTAAAAGAGTCTATGGTTATCGGTGGGTTATCGCGAGCCAATTTTATTTTTGTTCCTAGTTGTTATATAAAGCCTCGGTCACACACAGCGAATAGTCGCTGCGGCGATTGCATTTGCTGCGATGCGATACTGGCTTGAAATCGCAACGTGTAATAGGCCCTATAAACTCATTTCATTCTCTGTGCTTTTGCCGCATGGCTGCATACAACTCCAAAGAATGGAGGAGCTGATGGAATAATAATACCAAAGAGTAAACAGGATAGATAGATTGAAGCTCCCTAAAAATGAAAGTGATAAAAATAAATTATTTTGTCTTTGTCTCCGTATCACTTTTTTTTGTCTGCCATCAATGTTGTTTGATGGCAGACAAACAGTTCAGTTGTGAAGTTTTATGATATTTCTGCCATAAATTGATCAAAGAAGACTAATATTTGTGATTGGAATGTGTAATCCATAACTGATAAACACGCTAATATGGTGAGCTACTGTGTTTTAGGCTGTAAAAGCCGAAGTGAACGAAAAGAACTTGGTATCAGTTTTCACTCGTAAGTAAGATTATTATCCAGCATTAAACTTTATACATCTTTAAAAACATACCAGTGCATTTATTTCCGAGTGAAAACACTGAAGTACCAGCACGAAAATATTTGAAATTCGAATTTTAAAGTAATTGTTTAGGTTATGGTAATACGCCCTTATTCAGTAGGTGCGAAAAGTCAGTCAAGTCGAGGTTTAAGAAAGGCGTATACAATATGGCCGAGTTATCACACCCTCAGTGATGCCATCTCAAACTGGGTAAACTTCCATCCATTGTATTTTCGGGAAGTAATCAATATTTTGTTTGACTGTTCTTGATTAATGTGAGTGTAAAGTATCGTTTATCTATACTAATATTATTATTATAAAGAGGAAAGGTTTGATTGTTTGTTTATTTGCATTGATTGAATAGGCTTTGAAATTTGCTTTGAAGATGAAATGGCAATGGGCAGGACATGTCGCTCGGTACTCCGACTCAAGATGGGCACTGAATACAACAGAATGGACAGACCCCCCAGGAAAATGGAACAATGGAAGACCAAGAAAGCGATGGAGAGATGACATATGAAAGTAGCTGGTTAAAACTGGACAAAGAAAGCAAAAATAGAGAGGAATGGAATGAGTTTGAAGAGACTTTTACCCGAATGGAATCCGAACTAGAATAATAGATATAATTATAATACTTATGCCCGTTTTCACTAACATTGAGAATTTCCTAAATTGATGCCTAACGTATTTAGGAAACTTTTAGTCCAAATTTCGTTTTCACTAACATTAAGTTATTCTTAAACCTGCTTAAGTTATCCATAACTTTATGAGGCCGATTTGACAGCGCCTAGAGCTTACGAAATGACTTTGGTTGTGTTTTTTTATTCTGTGGATTATTTGTCATTGCAAATAAATTGAGGTTATGTATATTTACGGTAATATTTATACATATTTATTGTTATATTTTCATTTTTTAAGGTCAACTTGATTAACTTCTTCGTAATTAATACATTTCACAACTTCCCATTAATTTATTTTAAATCCTACTAATATTATAAACTCGAAAGTTTGTGAGGATGTATGGATGTTTGTTATTACTCTTTCACGCTAAAACTACTGAATTGATTTTAACGAAACTTTACAATCATTTAGCTTTTACATCAAAATAACACATACGCTATCATTTACTGCGGGAAGATCACACATTCCCACGAGAAAAATTGTCGGCGCGGGCGAAAAGCTAGTTAAATGAAATGAACAAAGAAAGAAGCAGTATGCTCATCAGCCGCCGAAGTGTCTGCACAACTGTTTGAAATATATTTGTTTAGCAATAGGCAGACCTTGCAAACAGTTTTTCTCCTGGGAATAAAGAATTTTCCCGCGGTAAGAGGTAGCCTATGTCCTTTGCCGAGGTCTATTATATCTTTGCATTCAATGCAAACATACAAACAAATAAATAAATACTTTCCATTCAATATTTCATTTTATATATTTTATTTCTTATTTAGTTTATAATATTATAACATAACTAATATTAAGTATAAATATTATAACTGTTAAACTAAGAAATATAATATATGAGATGAAATGAATGGAAAGTTTATATCCTGGTTAAACTTTTATGTAATGTTTTAGAAGAAAACAACAAACTTAATTATATTATATTTCTTTTATTTTTATAATCTATAACATACAATAATACAATGCTGGTGCTGTACAAGAAATTGAATTCAATGAATCATTTCACTTCATTTTCACTTCCATGGTATATGCTCTAATAAGTCCATCTGGTGTAGTTCCAAAAATAGTATAATCTTTCTAGTATAATCTGCATATTTATGACCAGTTCTGCCTCTTCATTTTAAACCTGAAATGCATAAAAATACTTAATTACTACAAAAGCCTGAATCAACTTTTCGTTTCGATAAGTTAATATTATGTCAATAAAACAAAGACATCATGATCATACCTTTTTTATGGCTTATTACTTCCATTATTAGGTTGTTCCCTCTTTCGTTCCCTCTTTCAATGGCACCAGATGTAATAGTTTGAATTGATATCCCATTATTGAGATGTGATCTTTTGTTTTAAAATGTAAAGCTGCATACCTGCCAAAATACAAAAAATGCTTATATACATTATGTTCTAAGAATATAAAGTGCCTTTGTGTATTTTTTTTATTGCTTTATAACCAATTTACAATCTGTATTTTTATCGCATAATTATTTGAAACTAGCTGTCGGCGGATACAGCTTTGCCCGCATCATACAATCCTTTCTCGTACAATAATGAGAATAACTGCTAGTTACTGAAATATCACCAATTTCTTCGGCTTTTCTACACGATTTGGCACACGGATTTGGCACTTCGATTGCAAATAGATTATCTTCCAGTAACATAATAATTTGATGTAAACGTGGCTCTTTGGATCATATATACCTACATAATATTCAAGCCTATTATAAAGCAGTAGCACGCTTACATACATCCAACAATAAAATTATGTAGTTTGTAGACAAAAGAAATGCAAATAGAAAATAACCGTAATTGTTTACCTTTCGAAGCAGCACAATTCTTGTAATCGGACCATCCATTGTTTTTATTTATAATGTTTGTAAAAATTGCAACACAATATTAGGTATAGGTATAGTAATTTCTCCCTTTTTTCATAATTAGATAACAATTCAATTCAATATTTATGAACAAGCTGGAACGTTACCGCGCTCACCGCGCTGTCAGTTTGTACGAAAATAATGCTGAACGCTGATTGGTGTTTGAAAATACGTTCCGTTGTACGGTACTTTTTATTCGAAAAATAAATAAAACAAAATCTATACTATAATTGCAGTCTACTATTGTACTACTCTACATTACTTTGCGTGTTTTGGAAAACAATGAAACCATAGAGTTTGTTGGTTTACTTAGCTAGGTACCGCCAAATTTACGAAACGTATAAGTGAAAACTGTTAGTGCAAACCAATTTTTTTTAAAAGCTCTGTTTAGCTTAGTTTTTTGTTAACTAGAGAAAACCTAAGACAAGGTTAGTGAAAACGGGCATTAGTAATAGATTAAGATTAAAAAGTATAACTAACCACACAATGTTAATTTTATTTATTATTTAGTTTGGAAATAAAAAGGTTATTATTATTATATGCTTCGAAAGCACTGAACCAATTTTAAAAAATCTTTAACTATTACATTGGGAAGCTACACTATCCCCGGGTAACATTACATAGGCTATAATTATTTCATTTACAGAAAAAAATTGGAATCCTTACCATAAAACTTTAATAACGTAACCCAAGGTGTAAATAAATGCCTGAAATCTAAAATATCCGTAATCATAGAACTACTGAACCGATTTTGCTGAAACTTAATCTAAAAAAATGTTTCATTGAGTTACCTCCATGAATTATACTTTAGATCGAATTACCTATTAAATTACTTAGTACTCTGATCGGACTTTTCTAATTTTAGCGAGCTATCACACTGGCGACAAAGACAAAGTCGTGCAAAAACACGCAAAACAGGACGCAGTTATGCGTTAGAATGAGATACAAATACATCGCGCTCACTCTTGCGCATAACTGCGTCCCTTTTCGTTTTTGCACGACTTTGTCTTTGTCGCCAGTGTGATAGCTCGCTTACCTATTGTTCTTTTGTTTGGATCCTAAGCTTGAACTTGAGTGTGAAAAATTTACCCCATTTTGGAGAAGGCAGTTTTACCCATAAATGGGGTAAGAATTTGTACGTGAAAATACTAATTTCAAATATATATAACTGCAATGTATGTATATGACATTTTTTCTCTCACACCGTATACGCTACTAGCTCCTCTATTCCTTTCTCTCTCTACGTCCAAAGGAAACTAACGTCAAAGTCATCATTCAATGGAATCCTGACATTTCATAATATGTTGCCAATTAAAAATCTGTCCCAACACATTGTAGTAAAATCAAATAGATACGTTAATTATTTTCAGATTTTCAATGAGAAAATATAGGGCATCCACATGTGTGATATAATAACATGGCTATTTAATTTTAAACTAAACAAATTAACTGAGTTACGTTTTGCACGACATTTAATTTATTTTAGTAATGGTATCATTTCAGATGTATGAAACCTCTTTGTCCATAAATAGTAAAAAAAAAAACGAAAATGCTACGTCATGTCATGTCAAATTATTTCTTCATTCGGCTTCTATGAATGCTTGAATGTGCTCCTCTTTCGCTGCTGTCGAAATTCGTTGAATTATTTGTTATCTTATTCTGTTACCTGTGTTTTGTTTTATTTGTTATCTGTGTTGTTTTGTTATTTTGTGTTTTCTTTTTGGTAAGAAACGCAACCTGGTCCGTCACGTGAAATGGTCTCTTCTGACCCTACACAAGATGTGGACTTTCTTTCACCCAGAAAGAAGCGTCCTCGGGGTGTCTTTTCGGTTCAAGAAAAATCTGTTATTTTGAGCCTTTATAAATACAATATCGAAAATTGGCCAAAAGCAGTCGAGTGGAGTGCAACGGAATGCGCTAAAAAGACCTCGGAGATGACTGGCGTGGCTTTGTAAAGTGTATATAATATCACAAAAGAATACAAATCTACGAAGGAGCTGCATAAGCCTAAAAAGACGGGTCCTAAGCTACCATTTTTTAACAAATATGACGAATTTACTTTCGCTGCCATTCGGCGGAAGGTACACGAGTTTTTCTATAGAAATGAAAAGAAATGAAATGAAAAAAAACTATTCTCAGTTGTTTTGTTGTAGGTATTTATATGTTTTTTACCTATTATACTTAAGAGATAATTATAGCTAAAGAAGTTAAAAATCTTGTCTAAGTAAACATAATATACTATGACTCGAAGATTAACTTAATCGAAGTTTAATTTCACGGTATGTTTGCTTTGGTTAATGCTGCAATCATTAATATATTACATATTACCAAAACGTAGAAATAATAATACATCTTTATTCCCAATTTTTCAAATCTATTCAGTAAATAAGGCGAAAAGTTTGAGGTGTCAGAACGCGACAGAGTCCATAGTTTTTAATTATATAAATTTACGATTGTCGTAATAAAGGTTTGTGGCACCTGGAATGTCAAAATTTGACAGCTGTCAGAATTCCATGGAATGATGATTTCGATTTTAGTGCAGCGGCTTCGTCATTAATGTGTAAGCGCTCATAATCAGAGGTCAATAAGCAAGGTTGAATCTACTCGATCGGTCTATTTAGGCAGGCTACCCTTGCTTAGCTTTATTATTACCTACGTGTCTGAGTTTTGACTTGCTTGAAATCGTATGGTCTAATAAATAATCGCTTCACATGACATAACATGACAGAAGCATGACAGACATTGCTTTTTTTTCTGAATTGAGAAGTGTTTGTTTGTGAATCACAAGATTTTTAATAATTTTTAATTTCATATGAATACAGCTTAGTATTTAAAGAAAGAAGCACGCTGTTACACACACGCTGTCTGTGCTGTGATTGATTGTTACTTTATTTTTGACTCGATTTACTGCGTTTCATAAAATGGGTAATTGGCGACTTGAAGTCGGCAGAATGGCGATCTACATGTCTTTTCCGGTAATTCTCTTCTATTACTTCAACCAACCGACCTACTTCGAAGAATGGGTGACGAAAACTAAGCGAGAGATTTTCCCTCCAGAAAACCAGAAAGACAGAGAAGACATACAAAAACTCATCAAAGATATGCGGATGAAACAGATGCGAGCCCTCGATGGAGAGTGATTACCTACTTTATCTTAAGTATTTATAATATTAGGAGTAAATGGTTTAATATAGTAAGCCTAACCTATTAATAAAAAATGTAGAGTACAATATTTTAATTCTTTTGATTAATTGCAGTGTGTGATGAGCCACCATATTTTACCACCAATATTAGTGAAAATAAAAAGTACACTTTTAAAGTTTTTTGCTGGAAAACATGCAAGAAATGAATAGAATAGAATTTCATGGATCAATTTTTTTTATTGGTAACAAAAATATAACAATTGTTTGAATCTATTCAGTCTTTATTTTATTTTTTCTATTTTCATATTCATAGTCTTCATCATCAATGTCAGCATATTCATATGAGTAATACCTGGTATAGTAACTCGTGCAAAGTCCAAGTAATGTTGCAATAAATGAAACATAAATTGCATATGGCACACCTATATACTGACTGATAAGCCCTGCTGTCATTGGAGCGATGACCCCAGCAAGGGAGCGGGTGCTGTTGGAGGCCCCAATCAGGCTCCCACGGTGGCGGCCTCTGCCTCTTCTTAACAACATCTCTAAAGATGTCAGTCTACCCACCGCATTACTGACAGCTAAAGGTACTAACCAAAAGATGTACATATATATATTAGGTGCCAATATTAAACCTCCCAATGATAAAGTGGTCAGTGCAAAAACATGTAGATTTCTAAGAGTGAAGTCGTCATCCTCTTGATAGAACTTATTAATGTAACCTATGAAGAAACTGGACAATGACCCTACTATACCTGACCAACTTATCATATAACCTATATATTTTGGTGTCAGCTCATAAACAGTAGCCAAATATGGGGCATAATTAGAATAATAGATCCCCATGGCAATTCCAATTAAAAATTTTAATAGGAATACATCGCAATATGAACCCCAGTCAATGGCAAGCAGATCAACAACAGACTGCTTCAGGCTTAGAAAAATATACTGCACTAGACTTTCGGATTCCTCTGCTTTATGTCCCCTCCTATACCTTCTTTTATTTTCTTTTTTTCGTCTGGATGGCTTAACACAATATGGTACCGGCAAAAGGTACACCAGACCTGAAATAAGTAATCATAAAAGTTAAAGAAAATTAGTCTTGTGAAGCCATTTAAACATTAGCATGACAAACAAATATTTCTACATCTAGGAAGTGGCGCCGCCATCCGTTAAAAAATAATTACTGAATGAATGAATGAATGAATGAATGATTTATTTGCGTTAAATAGGTACAAGAGGTCTTAATTCTAGTTCATAGTACAGTTTCTCTATTTAGCTATGTCTAATACAGCATGCAAATATTTAGTTATGTCAAGTTATGTCGATCATAATGTGAAATTAACATTATTATTTACAATTTAGCACTTAATTGTCATTAAAAAAATCTTGTATAGTATAGTGGCATTTGAGAAGCAGCCAGTCAAAAAGTGCCTTTTTGAATTTATTTACATTCATAATATGACGAATTTCTTTCGGTATCTTATTATATACATTAATACACATACAAAAACAATTTTTATTGAAAAGGACTGTATTATAGGAAGGTGCTACTAATTTTGTCAAGTCTCTTTTCCTTAGTCTAGAAGGTTGCGTAACAGACTGAAAGAACTTCGGATTATTTCTGACGAACATACATAACTCAAGGATATATATTCCGGTCAGTGTCAATATTTTGAGTCGCTTAAACAGAGGTCGACAGGACGTGTCCAAGAACCGCGCAGAACAGATGGCCCTTATACACTTTTTTTGCATTAAAAAAACTTTATTAACATCAGTACAGTTACCCCATAGCACGATACCATATCTATACCATATCTACTCTATGAGTAAACAGTTTTTCAAAAATCCGGTAGGTCATTTGAAAGATTTGGTGTTTTAGGATACCTATATAGAAGCCATCAACTCTGTTAGTTTGAGTTTGATGAAGTTACAGATAGAAAATTTGCCAAAAGTGGCCGTTTTTAGCAAATTTTCTATCTGTAACTACAGCGGACTATAATAAATACAGTTTATGGCCGCTATATATACTATAGCACGCCAACTTGAAAATGACCTACCGGATTTTATAAAAAATGTATACTTCGCGAGTTATTATTTTTTAACAGACGGCGGCGCCACTTAGCATAGGGGAGCCCCTTAATGACTTAAGGGGCTCTACCATGCTAAGTGGCGCCGCCATCCTGAAAAAAAAAATAACTTGGGAAATAATCAATTTTTCAAAAATCCGGTCCGCAGAACTGGAGTCGGGGTGCTGTAGGATATATAGAAGTAATCAATCACATATGTTTATTACAGTTCAATGTAGTTATAGATAGAAAAAATGCGAAAAGTGGCCGTTTTTCGCAAATTTCCTATCTCTAACTACAGCGAGATACAATAAATAAAGTTAATAGCTTCTATATATCCTACAGCACCCCGACTCCAGTTCTGTGGACCGGATTTTCGAAAAATTGATTATTTTCAGAGTTATTATTTTTTAAAGGGTGGCGGCGCCACTTAGCGTGGTAGAGCCCCTTAACATCCTGAAGAAATCGAATAATAATATTATGTAGGTAACAGTTTAAATATTATGTAACTCTATTGCATTATATTATCCTAACTAAGTAAGGGATTATTTTAGTTACCTACCTGCATTTGTAAGAAAACACAATCCAACAATGATTGATACATATGTAAATCCATATTCAGGATGGCTTTCTATCATGTGACCTCCAATGATGGGCCCAAATGTTATGCCTATTCCAGAGATGGCAGCCATTTTACCAAATATTTCTGTCTGTTTTTCTTCTGAGTCTTCATAGTCTGGCACCATAGCTCTAGTCAACATTTGTGTCTGTTTGAAAAGACCTAATAAATTTTCAAAATTATTAGCATCACAGATTTTAATACCTATATTAAACACTAGCTTCCCGCCGCGGCTCCGCCCGCGTTAATAGTTTTTCCGTGGAATGAGGTTTTTTCCCGTGGTAAAGTCAGCCTATATCCTTCTGCAAGTCTATTCTATTTTTGTGCCAAGTTCGCCCACTTTAACATGTTTTCTCATAGGAAAGAGAAAATTTCCCACGGTAAATGGTAGCCTATGTTCTGTCCCAAGGTCTATTTTTTACCTTTGTGCCAATTTTTACCAAAGTTGGTTCAGTAGTTTCGGAGCCCATTCAATTATTAAGAATATTTTGTGTTTTTTTACACCTTGGGTTACATTATTGAAGTTTTAGTAAGGATCCCTAATTTTTTAGAAAATAAAATATAGCGTTACTCAGGATAAATGTAGCTCTCTAATGGTGAAAGAATTTTTGAAATCAGCCCAGTAGTTTTTAAGTTTATTCGTTACAAACATTCATACATACACACACACAAAAATACAAATCATTCCTCTTTATAACATTATTAAGTATAGACTATAGACAACAAACACTTATTTTTTATGTCCAGATATCAAAATTTAATTACATTCCAAAACAAAATATTTTAACTGCTTCTTACCTAAAACTGCTCTCAGAAATAAAATCCCATTGACTGTTTTAATGAATCCTGTTAAAGTATATGCTAAACTACAGGCAATTAATGTTATTAGCAGTATTTGTCTTCTACCTCTCAGATCACTTAGACTGCCCTGAAAAGGAGTAAAAAGTTTTATAAGACAAAATGTGCTTTTCTGAAACAAATATGTATCCAGCAGTTATAATTATAAAAAAACAATACTAACAACAATAGGTCCTGAGCCCAGTTGGAACATTGCGTAGAGGGACCCCAGCAGCCCCACATGGATGTGGCTGCCCCCAAGGGACTGTACATGAGCAGGTATCAGTGGAACTATCAAGCCAATTGCCAAAAGATCCTGCAATAAAACACATAATATGTAGGTACTTACATAAGCACAATGGCTATGAATTACTCATGAATAAATATTTTGTGTTTTTGGGTAGCTATGGTAAAAACCTATCTAGGGATTAATAATAACAGCTTGCACTTCTTACCAAAAAAACTATGAGTTGGAGAAGGTAGAGTGACAAAGACATTGCAACTGAGAAATAGCTAGAAGTAGGTAAGTTTCATACTCATGATTTAAAATTTCGAATGTGAATTTATCACAAAATATACAGAAAGAAACATTTCGTAAAACAGGCTAAAACAGCTGGAAAAGCTGGATCATCCATTCCATTCATTCATTTAGAGACAATAATGTACCACCCGATAATTCGCGAACCAAGTTTCTGTGCCCGAAATTCCGTGTACAGGAGTTTTGAAATACGGGCTGCTTGCTATCTATGCTACTCTGTGTGATCAAGGATATTACGTACGTACATACAAGTACAAGTACTATAACATCCTTGGCGTGTCCATCACAAAGACACTGGGGGACCCCACTACGCGGTTCCGCCGCCGCCGTCCCAAACATATCCTTTCCGAACGTGACGACGAAATCACTGATGCAGTTAAAGCAGTCAAAGAATTTAGGTTACACCTTACAGAATGCCCTTCTGGTAGTGAATACCCTTCAGGTAACAATTACCCTTCAGGTAACAACGCCCGCACCCGCCGGCGGGGGCGCGGCCAGAACCAAAATCAAAATTGAAAATCAGAGACGGAGCCCCTCAGGCGTCGTCTCCTTCACGATATTTTTCAATATCAACGCGCTAGGCCGTGGTCCGAGGCTCTCTCGAGCCGCCCCTAGACGCGTTGGTATAATATGACTTTTTTTGGGGTAGAGTCTTCCACTCCCCCGCAAGTCCGGTGAAGCTTGATTTGTCGTACCTTTTCGACACAAGCATAGGTCAATTAAAAAAAAAAAAAAAAAAGACACGGGGGTACAGTTAATGTGCTGGGGGCCCATGACATGACAACCGTACATATTATATTTATACTATGCCATGACCTACGGGGCACCGTATACCATACCAAAGTCACAGTATAAATATAGTATGTACTACGTACATATATATACGGTGCCAAAGTGCTATTTTGGCGCGCTTCGAAATCTTAGCGAGCTATCACACTGGCGACAAAGACAAAGTCGTGCAAAAACGAAAAGGGATGCAGTTATGCACAAGAGTGAGCGCGGTGTATTTGTATCTCATTCTAACGCATAACTGCGTCCCTTTTCGTTTTTGCACGACATTGTCTTTGTCGCCAGTGTGATAGCTCGCTTAGGTGGTTGATAAAGTCAGGTAAAAAAAAGTGAAGAATTATTAAGGTAGAGTAATTTATAGTCAGGTAAAGTTAGGTTGAGTCAGAGGTAGAGTAAGGTAAAGAGACAGAGACGGACGATTAGACTAACAAAAAAAGCGACGAATTATGTTCGAATTTAGATAGTAGCTAGCAATAAAAAAGTGCAGTCCAAATTACATAGATGTATATCCGATCAAAGCCAAGCAGGCTCTTGTAGTCTAATGGTATGTTTAGTACGGATTTATTTTTAAATGGTACTACTATCTATACCCGCCCCATGTGGGTCGAGTTGGCGTGTCTTGTAGAGGTATTTAATTTTAGTAGTACCTAGTCACTTTGTAACTTGTTTCTCCTAACTGTATGTATGTACCCGAAGATAGACAAGCGTAGAAAGCGTGTAAAAACGCAGTTAAGTTGTTGTAGTTAAGTTGATTGATGGAGAAATACACGAAGGCAAAATAGATTCATTCTAATTATAATATACCTTTTCCCTAAGGAACGCAGTTATGCGTTAGAATGAGATGCAAGAAATTACTAAAGACTAGGCTGTATGGGCTTAGAACCCTTTGCCTGTCTCATAAGGGATAAAATAAACTTAAAAAAATAAATAATTATGTTACCTATTCATGTTAAATGACAATAGGACTGATAGGACTAATTTATGACGGTACACCTGTTTGTACTGAATATAAAATTATGAGTGCGCTACGAAAACAAGTAAGTATGTAGGTACCTACAATACGATACAATACTATAACTTGGCTGATAAATTTCTTTACTTACCTATCTATTTTATTTTAGTAATTTTACATAAGGAATATAATTATCAAGCACTGGAATTATTCAATTCATCTACAATAAGTAGACTACTACTTAGGTACTGCGTACGTTTGTACTGTTGTGCTGTGAAGAATACAAAGAAAAAAAAAAGCGGCCAAGTGCGAGTCGGAGACGCCCATGAAGGGTTCCGTAGCAGCAAGTAACATAATATAAAAGTTTTTGTAGTTCTTTGTAACTTTGATCGATGTTTCAATAATGGTGAAATGTAAATTGCGGTTTACGATTTATGACGTATTAAAAAAAACTACTTACCTACTTGATCTCGTTCAACAAACTAATTTTCGGTGGAATCTAAGGGTGGGGACCCCTAAAATTTATTTTTTCTATGTGCCTCGGCCTTTATGTACTGTTACAGTGGGTAGCATATATGGCTGGACATGTGACCTTGAGAGCGCTCGTAGTATTACGTGGTATTACGTAGCGGTAGGGGTGAATTTCGTAGTGCGAGTGTCCAGCAGCCGCATGTGCTGGCTTCTATACTACCGTATATTTATTTATATAAACAGTCTATCCTCCTTTTATTTGTTTATCACAGGTTCTGCAGAGTTTTAAAAAAATACACAGAACGAGAATGAGAGTCTTCGACGGAGACCTTAGAGCATTAACGGCGGCACGTATTAAAGTGAATGAAGAATACAAGAAGAACAAATTGGTGTCTGACATAGATTCTATTCAAGCTGTGAGTGCCTCTTTATAATGCATACTAGGTATAATGTTTTAATAATAAAATTCCTTTTTGATTTTTTACTCATTCTTCATTTAAATAAAATTATAATTTATTTAATAAAAATACACACTGTTTAAGTGACCGTGTGGGTCTCTAGTTCATCTCTAGTTCATGAAATGAAGCCAAAACGAACTTAATGAAATTAAAAGAAGGAAAATAGTAGTAGGTACTTACATTTTTATTAAATTTCACATAGAATGAGTAGAAAAACAAAAATAAATTATTACATATTTACGTAAAAAGTGGAAATTTGAGGTAAATTACCCCGGGGAAAGTTGAAAATCAACGCGTGCGTAGACGAGGACGGGCAGCTAAAAGTAAACAAAGTAAATAAAAAGACGATAAACGCAGTGAAGGCTTCGGAGCGACTGACTGAAGCGACTAGCTAGACACACGCCATTACACCTTCCTAATGCTTAATTATTTAGTCAGTCAGAACTTCTCCCTATGATGATGCTAATTAGGATCCTTACTATCAAAATGCTATTTCTTTTGACATTTAGGTACCTACTGAATAATTTTGACGTCTGAATTTAGTAAGGTGAAATAAGTCCTTATGAATAAATTGTTTTGCATTTTGAATTTAGATGGTGCAATTTGCAGAGGATGTAGAAAAAGAACTAAGAACCCAAGTCATTCAAGCACGAGAGGCTAAACCGGGAGTATATGGTACCTACCTACACTATAAGTAATAGTGAAATAGATTTTAATAAAATTTTTGGTCTTGCTAAGTTCTAGCCTAGCAAGTATTTAATTTTGGATTCATATGTACTCTTTTTATTACAGAGGCAAGAATTTTGAAAGAAACATTGAAATTAGATAACATCCCCTACAATCCAAACGCAATACCTGATGAAGGGGTGCCCAGGCCCCAACCTTGCTGTCAAGACAAGACATCTAAATTAAAATAATCTTCAATTTTACAACACCTTGCAGATTTTTTGTTAATAACTTATTAATAGGTAGATATGCTTATTTTGTTTTAGAAATAGTTGCATCTTTGACAGCTCATATAATTATTATGTCCCTAAAGAGGTTTACATTTTATTTTTTGTAAGTATAACTGTATAAAATTATAGATTTTGTACTTTACTTTTTTAGTCAAGTAAGTACCTATTAATGTTAAGCGTGTTTGTAGAGCAGTTAATAATTTTTTTTTTATTGGCTTCCTGCGACGTTCAAACAGTGATATGTGTGTGTATGTGTCTGTGTGGTTGTTTGTATGTACCTAGCTGGACTAGAGTAGGTACCTACTTACGTACCTACGTACAAGGTGAAGGAAGTAAAAGAATATGCCTCTCTGGAACGTGGTGCGTGTTTGTGTGTATCTAATTCTTCTAAATACTAATTGTTAAAGGAACTTTTAGTTTTTTAAGAAAAGGGTTGCGTAAAATACTTTACGAGCGAAGCAAATTGCAACGCGATGGTATGTAGGAACGAGGTTTTTTTTTTCTGGCACAAACATGTCTGTCCATGTGCATGTGCATGGCATAGGTACTCTTCTACTCTGGAGCTCTACCCCAGCCATAGTAGTCATATAACAACGCATCTAGGGGCGGCTCGAAAGACCGTGACCTGAGAGGCTCCGTCTCTGATTATTATTATTAGTTTTGATTTTGGCCGCGACCCCGCCGGCAGGTACGGGCACCGATAAAAATCCCTAAGTCTATGAAAGCTGACTTTTAGCACACCGTGCGTCTCCCCTCCCGCTTTGGTTAACGCCTTGACTTGTAGGTATTAAGTTGTATTTTCATAGCCAGCGAGTTTTGCCGTCAGTGTCGTTTTTGAGGTCAATGTCCTTTTGAGGTCGATGACCTTTTGAGGTCAATAACCTTTGCAGTCAGTGTCGTTTTTGAGACTAATTCAGTCGAAAATTCGGTGTGTGGTGTGTCTGTCGAAGTCAAAAAATAATGGGCTTCATTGCATGCAATACAAAATTAAATGCTTTTGAATCAATTATTGTGTGTGGTAGTTATAGAAACCTACTTCTACATTTACTACATTTCTACTTTGAAATATCTTCTTCTTCATATTTAAGAGCCTCGCTCTTGTCGGTGGAGTCTACGCCACTCTGTTCTGTCTTCCGTCCTCTTTTTGATCTCCTGATACGACACGACATCTATTCCTTCCTTAATTTGGTCCATATATGTCCTTCTAGGTCGTCCTCTCTTCCTTTTCCCTTCTATCTTTCCTTCAATGATGTTTCTGACAAAGTCGTCGTGTCGTATCAAGTGACCCAGCATCTTCCCTCTTCTATCTGCAATGATTCCCAGAATAGTCCTTTTCTCATTCACCAGTTGTAAGACATCTTCGTTGCTTTTCCTTTCCGTCCAGCTGATTTTCTCCATTCTTCGCCAACACCACATCTCAAAGGCCTGCAATCTTTCCCTGTCACTTTGAAATAGGTATGCAAAAAATTTTTTCTTAAAAAAGCTTTTATTTTTTAAACGCTCTAAAATTAAGAAAGTTTTTTTTTCTTAAAATTTATATCTGTCTTCTTATTTAGAACCTCATTGTACCTATTATACAATTCATAATGATCATACTTAGAGCAACGCGGGCCTTCCTTCCGGTACGGAATCCAGACACAAGGCAAACACAAGTGCTCATCACACGAATGTTTGCCCTGGGCGGGACTCGAACTCGCGACCTTGTGCTTCGTAGGCAGACGTACTACCTACTAGGCTACGAGGCCGTCAATTTGACGAATTTAAACATCCGTACACGGAACAATGTCTCCTGTAATTTGGCATTGCTTTTATTATTTTGTTTCTCTAAATCGCGTAAAAAATATTTAAATTGTTATTTTATGCCCGTTCGAAAGACTCCACCTCTGACTGTTGCAGCCCGAAGTCACCCGAGATTTCGAACCGCGCCAAAATATGGCACTTTTGTACGGAGTTACACTACGGTATACGGTACTTTAGCTGTCTTAAAATTGAATGATGTAATAACTGCTTAATTAGTTGGGCGGTCGGTTCAGTTCGGTCATTTCGGTCAGTGTCAGACTTACTAACTAAAGATTAGGCTGGTTGGGCATTGAACCCTTTACCTTTCCCATAACATAAGGGATAAAAAAAGCAAGCACACAGAAAAACATTCTCTTGGAGAAAAACACACGAAACGAAATGATCTTGTTATATTAATTACTACTGTGATGATAAATTGATGTTAATACTACATACTACCATGAACCTATATTAACTAATATGAAAATGGCGATGATATTCCCTATTTTACACTGGGGCACAGCGTTAAAAGCTAGTGCTACAAAATAAAAGTAAAAAAAAAACACAGTGTCAATCGTGACCAGATTTAGCAGAATTCTGCGATTTCAGCGAAATTAGATCAGAATTTATGTTTTGGCAGATTGTGTCGCAGATTTGAAAAGATAGCAGATTTTGGCAGAATTTTGAAAATCATGTGCAGAAATTGGCAGGTTTATACTTTATGGAATTTTATTTATTTTTGAGTTGAGTTTCAGTGGTAGTGTTAGAAGTATTTAAAGAAATTCAGCTTTTTCTTTTACAATATGTTAGTACTGCCACAGAATACCAAATAGTAGTCCCTACAGAAGCTCCACTAGGCGACATAATTCAAATAAATTGCAACCCCAGCTCCGTTGTTATAATAAAGTGCAATTCAGATCGCGCTAGGCGACAAGACGAAGGTGCTGCATCTCTTTCTCTCGCGTATTGCGCCATTCTACTAACACCTTTAGGGCTGTCGTCTTTGAGAAAATAAAACATCTGATTCATTAACCTATAAGGTACCTTTTACTCGAACTTTAAGTTTTTTTGTTTTGAAATTAAATTTTAGTTCAATTTCAAGCTCTCAGAAAATCTCCCATTGTATCTAAGTTTTGTTTAGTCCATATTCAAAAATTTCGAAGTAATTGTTTTCAGTCAATTGTAGCGGATGTATAACCATTCAAAAAATTCAAAGAAAGCAAGAGCAAATATCGTTAAATAAGTAAAAAAATATTTAAAAAAACATCAGAATTTAGCAGAGCAGCTAGCAGAATTTCCATTTCAAATCTGGTCACACTGCTGTCACTGTCTGACGTCTGTCAAATACTGTCTGTCACTGTCAGTCAGTCAATCAATGTCAGTCAATCTTACTCGTCCGGGAGGGGTTTTACGCGGGAATCGAGAGGAAATGGCGGGTTCATTGTTTCGTCCTTTCTAAAATTAGTTTTTCATGGTAATTGTGGTGTGTTAATATGGTGGAATTAGTGCGATAATGTGCCGTTAAAGAAGAACTATTGAATGAAAGTGAGAAAAAATGAGTGGTTAGCTGTTTCTGGTTTGATACCCCGCGTTAAACTTCAGTATCATTGGAATGTAAGAACCACCCTTGCATTCCAATGATCTCGTAACAAGAAATGAAACTACTGAAGACGTTTAACATAGATGCAAGAAATTACTAAAGACGACGAAATGAAACTGAAGAAATAATGACTGAATATGAAGACATTAAACTTGGATAATACAAGATACTACTAAAGACTAGGCTGTATGGGCTTAGATCCCTTTGCCTTTCCCATAAGGGAGAAAGAAACTAAAAAAAAAAAAAATTACTCGTCCGTCCGGGAGGGATGAAAAATTAGATATAACAATATTTTTTCTATTGCTGTGCAATTTGAAGACGATTTTTGTGCTAAAATGTTAACCCGATCTCTTGTTTCTAGAGCTCTTTTGCTTAGAACGCTAAAATACAGCGCTGATAATATGAAACTAGCAAGACGAAATGCTGGACATGGGTATGTACGACTTTTGGATAGTTATGTCATTCATCTAATAATGAACACCGAAAATAAGTTTAGGCTGATGGAATGGGAATCCCTGAAGTTGACTCTCTGACCGTCCTTTGTAGCAAAATAATAATAATTCATTTAGCACACTACATAATTTGGTCCATTCATTGTGTTAGTAAATACTTTAAAATTATATTGTATTGTTAACAGTTCATATACGTCCTCACCGAGGGGCTCGACTATAGAAATTTTTAATTAAAGAACAAGCAGTGGATGTCTCTTAGCTGAAATGTTAATGATAATTATGTATGTGTGGTGCGGTGTTCCAGCACGTGGTCTTACCGCGTGCCGCCGCCGATGCCGTCGAAGCGCGCCGTCATGCTGGCAGAAGGGCTTGGCGGCCTTGCCTGGTTCTGGGTCTTCTGGCATCTCTTCACGGAGCCCGGACATGTCTTTGTAAGTCACTTGCTTTAGGCCTATCCCCTGTCCTGGCTACAGCTTGTGCCGACGACTCGAACTGCCGCATGTCATTTGAACTGCAGCGGCATGACGAGCAATGAAAACAAACATATGCAATTGGGAATTTCAATAAAAAATATGTTATTTTTTATGTAGGTATTTTAAAACTTTATCATTGTAATTAAAAGAACTAAAGAAAAAAGTTTTTCAATCACTACATAGTATAAAACAAAGTCGATTTCTCTGTCCCTATGTCCCTAATCTTTAAAACTACGCAACGGATTTTGATGCGGTTTTTTTTATAGTTAGAGTGATTCAAGAGGAAGGTATGCATGCATAATATTCTTAAAGATAACACACAATAACCATTTTGAGCCACAATAACCATTTGGAGCCGGGGAGGGTCGCTAGTTAAATATAAATAAAAAAAATAAAAGAAAAATCACTCATAAATGTGCCACGATTGGTCACCTTAGGTGTGACGTTAGAATATCTATTCAGTTCAGAAAAAATATATATTAGAAACACCCAATATCATTTTTGAAGACCTATCCATAGATACACCATACGTATGGGTTTATTGAAAAAAAAAAATTGAGTTTCAGTTCTAAGTATGGGGACCCCCAAAATTTATTGTTTTTTTTTTCTATTTTTGTATGAAAATCTTAATGCGGTTCACAGAATACATCTACTAACCAAGTTTCAACAGTATATATAGCTATTATAGTTTCGGAATAAAGAGGCTGTGACATTTGGACGGACAGACAGACAGACAGACATGACGAATCTATAAGGGTTCCGTTTTTTGCCATTTGGCTACGGAACCCTAAAAATTGACACTACCGACTAGTATATCCGTTTCAGCTTGGGCAAAAATGCTTTTGTGTGCCTCTGTTACTCTGTACTTCAAGCTATTTATCCATGTTTACTACTGTAGACCGTTAAAGTCTTTTGTAGAGCGATAACGTGTGTAGGTGTTTCCTTCACGATGTTTTTCAATATCAACGCGCTAGGCCGTCCGTCGTCCGAGGCTCCCTTGAGCCGCCCCTAAACGCGTTGGTATATGACTTTTTTTTGGGGTAGAGTCTTCCGCTCCCCCGCAAGTCCGGTGAAGTTTGATTGGTCGTACCTTTTCAACACAAGCATAGGTCAATTAAAAAAAAAATAGTGTAGCTATTGGTATTATGTGTGTAGAGCGTCGGTGGCCAAGTGCCTTGTGGCCGTTGACTTCCATTCAGAAGTTCGCGGGTTCGAACCTCGGCACGTACATACCAATGTGTTTTCGATTTCGAATTCATTATGTACGTTTATTCGACGCTCTTACGGTGAAGGAAAATATCGTGAGGAAACCTGTACACACTTGCGAAGTAATTCAAGGGTTGTGTGTGAAGTTGACCAACTCGCACTGGGCCAGCGTGGTCGACTAAAGCCTGTTCACCGTAATATCAGGGTAGGCTCAAGCCCCTCGGTGGGGACATATATAAGCTGTTAATGATGATGTGTATGTGTACAGGGCGAGTGGCCATACGAGGACCCCTGCTCGTGGAGCGACGAGGAGCTGGGCATCCCACCCGACAACGCGGGCTCGCTGCTGTAGTGACCGACTACTGCTCGTTACAACCATTGATTCATAACAGTTTCTAGGCGTAACGCATTCACTTGGGACTCATTGACAAAAAGTAATCTGCTAATCCATGATTGCTTTCTCTTATTGCGGTTGTAATGTAATGCGCTGAAATCAAAACGTGATATTGAGCCCGATTCTACATATTACGCCTTAACTTAAATTTAAAGACCGTATGGATCTTTCACGTTCTTAAGAACGAAAAGGGACAGCTGAGTCAACTTAAATTTGAGCCTAGTAGGTATGTTGTTTTACCTATCACGGCCTTTTTCAATTATTTTGAATTTAATAATTTAGTGCATGAACCCTCAAGCACTAAATTATCAAATTCACTAAATTGGTAATATTGACGTCCCATTTTGAAGCGCTTTGTTCTATTGGAACCTGCTATAAATCAATGCCTTCCTGCGGATATAGATAGAGGAATGTTGGTGTACATACTCTCGGCGGCCATTCGGCTCGCTTCTCTATCTCAAGAAGTACCTACCAAAACTGCGAAAAAAATATCGAGTTTAATATAGACCGCACTCTAGTTACTTTAGATATAATCAATTTTGTTGATTTTAATTAAATAAATTATTGTAAATAGTCAGTTTGTTTGATTTATACCTATTTACCTATTTGTTATAGATTTTTTGGTTGGTGTAGTGGCCAGTAACGTTGTTTTATATACCTATGGCAGGCGCCTTGTGTTACTACCAATACTTCTTAAAAAAGTCAAAAGTCAAATAGTGTTTATTCAAAGTAAGATTTCACAATCATTTTTTACTTCTTATTTCGTTTAGGTGACGAATGACTATTCTACAAATGACAGACTTTATTTTTCACTCAATTTATGGTAAAACAGCCTAATTTTACGGCACTTAATAGGTAGGTTACTAGGATTTAGAAAAAATATGTATTTTTGTATGATGTAGGTACTTAAAGGTAAAGGTTTAATGTTATTTTTTAGCGTCTTCGCTAACTAGTGTACCTAGTATTCAGTCTTTTATAATATAAGTAGCTGCCCCGCCCGCGGCTACGCTCGCGTTGGTTTTCGACTTTTCCCTGTACCATTTCTATCTCTGTAATAAAATTTAATTAAAACTTTTTGCACACTCTACCATTTTTCCCGTGGGAGTAAAGCTTTTTCCCAGCCTTTATCCATGCCCAAAATCTTTTATATCCCTGTAGCAAGTTTCATCGAAAATTTCCGCCCGCCCTTCCAATTTTCCCGTGGGAATGATGCATTTTACCGCCCTATAAGTTAGCCTTAATACATCCCTAAGATCTATTCTATTCTGTACCAAGTTTCACCAAAACTTCCCGCGCGACTTACCTTTTTCCCGTGGGAATAAAGTATTTTCCCGCGGTAAGAGTTAGTCTGTATTCTACTCTTAGGTTAAATATATCTCTAAACCAATCTTCATAAAAACTTTTCATCTGTAGGTACTACCATTTTTTTCCTTGGGAAAAAGGAATTTCCCGCGGTAAAAGGTGACCTATAAACATCCCCAGGGTCTATTTTATCTCTATACCAAGTTTCATCAAAAAAATTCACTCGCGCTACCATTTTTCCCGTAGGAATGAGGAGTTTTCCCGCGGTAAAACGTAGCTTATATGCATCTCCAAGGTCTATTCTATCATACCCCAAGCTCAGATTGGTGATACCAAGTTTCATCAAGTTTCCGTCCCAGGGTTTCCTACCCGCGCTTACAGTCTTTCCCCTGGGAATGAGGTATTTTTCCGAGGTAAAAAGTAGCCTATGTCCGTCCCCAAGGTCTATTCTATGTCCATACCAAGTTTCATCAAAATGGATTCAGTGGTTTTGGCGTGAAAGCGTAACAGACAGACAGAGTTACTTTCGCATTTATAATCTACTAGCGACCCGCCCCGGCTCCGCACGGGAAAATGGTTATTGTGGGTTATCCTTCAGTATATTATGCATGTATTATACATATAAACCTTCCTCTTGAATCACTCTATCTATTAAAAAAAACCGCATCAAAATCCGTTGCGTAGTTTTAAAGATTTAAGCGTACAAAGGGACATAGGGACGGAGAAAGCGACTTTATTTTATACTATGTAGTGATAGTGAAGCGCACGGGAGTGCGCAGGCCAAGTTCCAGCAACAAGCCGCGCGCATGCCGTGCACTATTTACACGAACCGTTTCGACCCACTTTTGATATTATTATATAAGTAGGGACTAGTAGGGATTAAAATATTAATTATAGATTCAAAGTAATACCTACATTCAATTTTCTAAATAAAAGTAGGATATTAGCAGGGAGTAGTAAACTAGCGGAAGGTTAACTTTAACCTTCCGCTAGTTTAGGTAAAGTTTCTACAATCTGACGATAGATGGCGTTAGTTGTCATACAAAATATTCACTAATTTCGAACAGGAATAAATTTAATTCGACGTCTTTACAAATAATTATATGTATAGTATAAACATTAAATAGACAAAAATATTATAAAATCATTCCGAAATTATTAAATTTATTTCATGTAAATCTATTATTAATTTATAGTTTATTATGAATCATGAACATTTTATCTGGAGGGCAAGCAATAACAACAAAGGAATGCGAGTTTTAAAAGGACGCGTCTTTGAAGAAAAATTATATTTTTAGTTTATAGTCTTTTATAGTCAAGGAATTAAAATATTAGGAGTTTGTGAGACGGCGGGAGCAGACGATGAGATTCTACAACGAAGATTTAAAGCTAAGTATTGTTACGAACGTGGGGTTCGGGATTTGTAAAAAAAAGCCGAATAACTTGATTTGAGAATTTATTCGACGATAAACAGGTCGCAGGTCCAATCACAACTGTAGCCAAATCGTAGAGTCGCTCGTAGTCCGTTGGTCACGCTGAGTTCGCAGGTGTCTTCAACTGGTCACTCCAATCACGGTATAGTCAAATCACAGGGTCGCTCGTAGTCCGTAGGTACCGCTCTAGTCGCAGGTTTCTTCCACTGATCGCTTGTAGATCGCTTGTTGAGATCGCTTCGGTAGCTCAGAAATGAACTGGCGTTGGCCAAATCGTAGAGTCGCTCGTAGTCCGTTGGTCACGCTGAGTTCGCAGGTGTCTTCAACTGGTCACTCCAATCACGGTATAGCCAAATCACAGGGTCGCTCGTAGTCCGTAGGTACCGCTCTAGTCGCAGGTTTCTTCCACTGATCGCTTGTAGATCGCTTCGGTAGCTCAGAAATGAACTGGCGTTGGCCGTCGTCTCGGGCGTTTATATACCCCCACCAAACAAGGGTTGTTTACGCGATGCTTAATTTCTGGAGTAATCCCATTGTAATCGGGCAATTTCTAGAACATTTCCTTTGTACTCGGACAATACTTGTCATTAAACAATAGGCGCGCGATGTCACCAAATTCGAGTAAAATGTGGCTTGCTTAGGTGATTTTGTGTCTTACAGCTTTGCCATAAAGTCCATCTTCATTTGCGTAGCGATTCCTCCGATGATACAATTAGAATTTCCCATTTATTAGCTGTATATAAATGCTCTTATATTGAATTTGAGTAGCGCTCTCTAGAACTTTCTGGCAAGTTCCTGACAGTATATTAATGAGATTTATGTGCATCCATAGTTATTTCAATGTTTAATCTTGTATTTATTCCATTTATTTAAGTATATTTTCCCAAATATTATTACTCCTAATAACTAAGATTTTTATTAAAACAGCTTTTGCTATTTTGCAGATTTAACTGGACTAGGGAGCTCCCAAGTAAAAGTCCACAGTTTGTATACCGACCTATATAATTCTTTTATAGACCTTCCTCATTTCCTATCTTTCCACAGCATTGACATATTTTAGGCTACTAAGTAGAATATTTTACAAAAAGTCGTTTATTTTAGTCATGTTTGTCGACTTTGATATTTTTGCCAGTTTTAACGCTACAAATAACTTGAATCTATTCGAATAGTACTGCCTCTTCATCCTATTCATTTTTTTTCGATTTTTGAAACCTTAATTTATTGGAGTTTTCGTAGCGGTTTCGTAGCACTTCGTAGCACCTTCGTAGCACTTTTTTTCAAATGAATTTTTTGTTATTTTATTTTGTTGCGGCGGTTCATAATAGGCTACTGAAAAGAATATTGTTACGGACGTGGGGTTCGGGATTTGTAAGAAAAGCCGAATAACTTGATTTGAGAATTTATTCGACGATAAACAGGTCGCAGGTCCAATCACAACTGTAGCCAAATCGTAGAGTCGCTCGTAGTCCGTAGGTCACGCTGAGTTCGCAAGTGTCTTCAACTGATCACTCCAATCACGTTGTAGCCAAATCACAGGGTCGCTCGTAGTCCGTAGGTATCGCTTTAGTCGCAGGTTTCTTCCACTGATCGCTTGTAGATCGCTTGTTGAGATCGCTTTGATAGCTCAGAAATGAACTGGCGTTGGCCGTCGTCTCGGGCGTTTATATACCCCCACGAAACAATGGGTTGTTTACGCGATGCTTGATTTCTGGAGTAATCCCATTGTAATCACGTAATCGGGAAATTACTAGAACGTTTCCTTTGTTCTCAGACAATACTTGTCACAGAACAATGGGCGCGCGAGGTCACCGAATTCGAGTAAACAAGTGGCTTGCTTAGGTGATTTTGTGCCTTGCGGCGTTGACAGAAAGTCCATCTTCGTTTGCACCGTGATCCCTCTGTTGATGCAATTGGAATTTCCCATCCTTTATAGTTGTATAGATGTACTTATATCGAATTTGAGTAGCGATCTCTCGAACTTTATGGCAAGTTCGTGACAATATTTTAAAAAAATTCGTTAATTTTAGCCATGTTTGTCGACTTTGAAATTTTTGCCAGTTTTGACGCTACAAATAACTTGAATCTATTCGAATAGTACGGCCTCATCATCCTATTCATTTTTTATCGATTTTTGAAACCTTAATTTATTGGAGTTTTCGTAGCGGTTTCGTAGCACTTCGTAGCACCTTCGTAGCACTTTTTTTCAAATGAATTTTTTGTTATTTTATTTTGTTGCGGCGGTTCATAATAGGCTACTGAAAAGAATATTTAAAAAAAATTCGTTGATTTTAGCCATGTTTGTCGACTTTGAAATTTTTGCCAGTTTTGAAGCTACAAATAACTTGAAACTATCCGAATAGTACGGCCTCATCATCCTATTCACTTTTTATCGATTTTTGAAACCTTAATTTTTTTGAGTTTTCGTAGCGGTTTCGTAGCACTTCGTAGCACCTTCGTAGCACCTTCGAAACACTTTTTTTCAAATGAATTTTTTTGTTTTTTTTTGTTGCGGCGGTTCATAATAGGCTACTGAATAGAATATATTAAAAAAATTCGTTGATTTTAGCCATGTTTGTCGACTTTAAAATTTTTGCCAGTTTTGACGCTACAAATAACTTGAAACTATCCGAATAGTACGGCCTCTTCATTTATTTATTTATTTATTTATTCAAACAAGTAAACTTCACAGCCAACATAAATAAATTACAAAACTAATTTACAAACTTAAAGAGCCAATTACGAAGTTTAACAAATTACAATTTTGCTGGTAGCTATCTGCCTTATTATGATACCTTTTTTTTTTCATAAGGTAGGTACTTACATGTTTTTATACATGCAAGGGAAATCATGTGTAGATATAGATATTATAAAAGAATTTAAACAAAGTGGAACTATATTATGATGTCTGTAGGTGTGTATGTGTGTATGTGTGTGTATATATATTGTGTGTACTGCTTCATATAGTTCATCCTATTCACTTTTTATCGATTTTTGAAACCTTATTTTTTTTGAGTTTTCGTAGCGGTTTCGTAGCACTTCGTAGAACCTTCGCAGCACCTTCGTAGCACTTTTTTTCAAATGAATTTTTTTGTTATTTTATTTTGTTGCGGCGGTACATAATAGGCTACTGAATAGAATATTTTAAAAAAATTCGTTGATTTTAGCCATGTTTGTCGACTTTGAAATTTTTGCCAGTTTTGACGCTACAAATAACTTGAAACTATCCGAATAGTACGGCCTCTTCATCCTATTCACTTTTTATCGATTTTTGAAACCTTAATTTTTTTGAGTTTTCGTAGCGGTTTCGTAGCACTTCGTAGCACCTTCGTAGCACTTTTTTTCAAATGAATTTTTTTATTTAATATTTTAAAAAAATTCGTTGATTTTAGCCATGTTTGTCGACTTTGAAATTTTTGCCAGTTTTGACGCTACAAATAACTTGAAACTATCCGAATAGTACGGCCTCATCATCCTATTCACTTTTTATCGATTTTTAAAATCTTAATTTATTTGAGATTTCGTAGCGGTTTCGTAGCACTTCGTAGCACCTTCGTACCACTTTCGTAGCACTTTTTTTCAAATGTTTTTTTTTGTTTTTTTTTTTGTTGCGGCGGTTCATAATAGGCTACTGAATAGAATATTTTAAAAAAATTCGTTGGTTTTAGCCATGTTTGTCGACTTTGAAATTTTTGCCAGTTTTGACGCTACAAATAACTTGAAACTATCTGAATAGTACGGCCTCATCATCCTATTCACTTTTTATCGATTTTTGAAACCTAAATTTTTTTGAGTTTTCGTAGCGGTTTCGTAGCACTTCGTAGCACCTTCGTAGCACTTTTTTTCAAATGAATTTTTTTGTTTAATATTTAAAAAAAATTCGTTGATTTTAGCCATGTTTGTCGACTTTGAAATTTTTGCCAGTTTTGACGCTACAAATAACTTGAAACTATCCGAATAGTACGGCCTCTTCATCCTATTTACTTTTTATCGATTTTTGAAATCTTAATTTTTTTGAGTTTTCGTAGCGGTTTCGTAGCACTTCGTAGCACCTTCGTAGCACCTTCGTAGCACTTTTTTTCAAATGAATTTTTTTGTTATTTTATTTTGTTGCGGCGGTTCATAATAAGCCACTGAATAGAATATTTTAAAAAAATTCGTTGATTTTAGCCATGTTTGTCGACTTTGAAATTTTTGCCAGTTTTGACGCTACAAATAACTTGAAACTATCCGAACAGTACGGCCTCTTCATCCTATTCACTTTTTATCGATTTTTGAAACCTTAATTTTTTTGAGTTTTCGTAGCGGTTTCGTAGCACTTTTTTTCAAATGAATTTTTTTGTTATTTTATTTTGTTGCGGCGGTTCATAATAGGCTACTGAATAGAATATTTTAAAAAAATTCGTTGATTTTAGCCATGTTTGTCGACTTTGAAATTTTTGCCAGTTTTGACGCTACAAATAACTTGAAACTATCCGAATAGTACGGCCTCATCATCCTATTCACTTTTTATCGATTTTTGAAACCTTAATTTTTTTGAATTTTCGTAGCGGTTTCGTAGCACTTCGTAGCACCTTCGTAGCACCTTCGTAGCACTTTTTTTCAAATGATTTTTTTTGTTATTTTATTTTGTTGCGGCGGTTCATAATAGGCTACTGAATAGAATATTTTAAAAAAATTCGTTGATTTTAGCCATGTTTGCCGACTTTGAAATTTTTGCCAGTTTTGACGCTACAAATAACTTGAAACTATCTGAATAGTACGGCCTCATCATCCTATTCACTTTTTATCGATTTTTGAAACCTTAATTTTTTTGAATTTTCGTAGCGGTTTCGTAGCACTTCGTAGCACCTTCGTAGCACTTTTTTTCAAATGAATTTTTTGTTATTTTATTTTGTTGCGGCGGTTCATAATAGGCTACTGAATAGAATATTTTAAAAAAATTCGTTGATTTTAGCCATGTTTGTCGACTTTGAAATTTTTGCCAGTTTTGACGCTACAAATAACTTGAAACTATCTGAATAGTACGGCCTCATCATCCTATTCACTTTTTTTTATCGATTTTTGAAACCTAAATTTTTTTGAGTTTTCGTAACGGTTTCGTAGCACTTCGTAGCACCTTCGTAGCACCTTCGTAGCACTTTTTTTCAAATGAATTTTTTTGTTATTTTATTTTGTTGCGGCGGTTCATAATAGGCTACTGAATAGAATATTTTAAAAAAATTCGTTGATTTTAGCCATGTTTGTCGACTTTGAAATTTTTGCCAGTTTTGACGCTACAAATAACTTGAAACTATCTGAATAGTACGGCCTCATCATCCTATTCACTTTTTATCGATTTTTGAAACCTTATTTTTTTTTAGTTTTCGTAGCGGTTTCGTAGCACTTCGTAGCACCTTCGTAGCACTTTTTTTTCAAATGAATTTTTTTGTTTTTTTTTTGTTGCGGCGGTTCATAATAGGCTACTGAATAGAATATTTTAAAAAAATTCGTTGATTTTAGCCATGTTTGTCGACTTTAAAATTTTTGCCAGTTTTGACGCTACAAATAACTTGAAACTATCCGAATAGTACGGCCTCTTCATCCTATTCACTTTTTATCGATTTTTGAAACCTTAATTTTTTTGAATTTTCGTAGCGGTTTCGTAGCACTTCGTAGCACCTTCGTAGCACCTTCGTAGCACTTTTTTTCAAATGAATTTTTTTGTTATTTTATTTTGTTGCGGCGGTTCATAATAGGCTACTGAATAGAATATTTTAAAAAAATTCGTTGATTTTAGCCATGTTTGTCGACTTTGAAATTTTTGCCAGTTTTGACGCTACAAATAACTTGAAACTATCCGAATAGTACGGCCTCATCATCCTATTCACTTTTTATCGATTTTTAAAACCTTAATTTATTTGAGATTTCGTAGCGGTTTCGTACACTTCGTAGCACCTTCGTAGCAATTTTTTCAAATGAATTTTTTTGTTATATTATTTTGTTGCGGCGGTTCATAATAGGCTACTGAATAGAATATTTTAAAAAAATTCGTTGATTTTAGCCATGTTTGTCGACTTTGAAATTTTTGCCAGTTTTGACGCTACAAATAACTTGAAACTATCCGAATAGTACGGCCTCATCATCCTATTCACTTTTTATCGATTTTTGAAACCTTAATTTTTTTGAGTTTTCGTAGCGGTTTCGTAGCACTTCGTAGCACCTTCGTAGCACCTTCGTAGCACTTTTTTTCAAATGAATTTTTTTGTTTTTTTTTTGTTGCGGCGGTTCATAATAGGCTACTGAATAGAATATTTTAAAAAAATTCGTTGATTTTAGCCATGTTTGTCGACTTTGAAATTTTTGCCAGTTTTGACGCTACAAATAACTTGAAACTATCCGAATAGTACGGCGTCATCATCCTATTCACTTGTTATCGATTTTTGAAACCTTAATTTTTTTGAGTTTTCGTAGCGGTTTCGTAGCACTTCGTAGCACCTTCGTAGCACCTTCGTAGCACTTTTTTTCAAATGATTTTTTTTTGCTTTTTTTTTGTTGCGGCGGTTCATAATAGGCTACTGAATAGAATATTTTAAAAAAATTCGTTGATTTTAGCCATGTTTGTCGACTTTGAAATTTTTTTCCAGTTTTGACGCTACAAATAACTTGAAACTATCCGAATAGTACGTGCTCTTCATCCTATTCACTTTTTATCGATTTTTGAAACCTTAATTTTTTTGAGTTTTCGTAGCGGTTTCGTAGCACTTCGTAGCACCTTCGTAGCACCTTCGTAGCACTTTTTTTTCAAATGAATTTTTTTGTTTTTTTTTTTGTTGCGGCGGTTCATAATAGGCTACTGAATAGAATATTTTAAAAAAATTCGTTGATTTTAGCCATGTTTGCCGACTTTGAAATTTTTGCCAGTTTTGACGCTACAAATAACTTGAAACTATCCGAATAGTACGGCCTCTTCATCCTATTCACTTTTTATCGATTTTTGAAACCTTAATTTTTTTGAATTTTCGTAGCGGTTTTGTAGCACTTCGTAGCACCTTCGTAGCACCTTCGTAGCACTTTTTTCAAATGAATTTTTTTGTTATTTTATTTTGTTGCGGCGGTTCATAATAGGCTACTGAATAGAATATTTTAAAAAAATTCGTTGATTTTAGCCATGTTTGTCGACTTTGAAATTTTTGCCAGTTTTGACGCTACAAATAACTTGAAACTATCCGAATAGTACGGCCTCATCATCCTATTCACTTTTTATCGATTTTTAAAACCTTAATTTATTTGAGATTTCGTAGCGGTTTCGTAGCACTTCGTAGCACCTTCGTAGCACTTTTTTTCAAATGAATTTTTTTGTTATTTTATTTTGTTGCGGCGGTTCATAATAGGCTACTGAATAGAATATTTTAAAAAAATTCGTTGATTTTAGCCATGTTTGTCGACTTTGAAATTTTTGCCAGTTTTGACGCTACAAATAACTTGAAACTATCCGAATAGTACGGCCTCATCATCCTATTCACTTTTTATCGATTTTTGAAACCTAAATTTCTTTGAGTTTTCGTAGCGGTTTCGTAGCACTTCGTAGCACCTTCGTAGCACTTTTTTTCAAATGAATTTTTTTGTTATTTTATTTTGTTGCGGCGGTTCATAATAGGCTACTGAATAGAATATTTTAAAAAAATTCGTTGATTTTAGCCATGTTTGTCGACTTTGAAATTTTTGCCAGTTTTGACGCTACAAATAACTTGAAACTATCCGAATAGTGCGGCGTCATCATCCTATTCACTTGTTATCGATTTTTGAAACCTTAATTTTTTTGAGTTTTCGTAGCGGTTTCGTAGCAATTCGTAGCACCTTCGTAGCACTTTTTTTCAAATGATTTTTATGCTTTTTTTTTTGTTGCGGCGGTTCATAATAGGCTACTGAATAGAATATTTTAAAAAAATTCGTTGATTTTAGCCATGTTTGTCGACTTTGAAATTTTTTTCCAGTTTTAACGCTACAAATAACTTGAAACTATCCGAATAGTACGTGCTCTTCATCCTATTCACTTTTTATCGATTTTTGAAACCTTAATTTTTTTGAGTTCTCGTAGCGGTTTCGTAGCACTTCGTAGCACCTTCGTAGCACTTTTTTTCAAATGAATTATTTTGTTATTTTATTTTGTTGCGGCGGTTCATAATAGGCTACTGAATAGAATATTTTAAAAAAATTCGTTGATTTTAGCCATGTTTGTCGACTTTGAAATTTTTGCCAGTTTTGACGCTACAAATAACTTGAAACTATCTGAATAGTACGGCCTCATCATCCTATTCACTTTTTATCGATTTTTGAAACCTAAATTTTTTTGAGTTTTCGTAGCGGTTTCGTAGCACCTTCGTAGCACTTTTTTACAAATAATTTGAAACTATCCGAATAGTACGGCCTCATCATCCTATTCACTTTTTATCGATTTTTGAAACCTTAATTTTTTTGAGTTTTCGTAGCGGTTTCGTAGCACTTCGTAGCACCTTCGAAACACTTTTTTTCAAATGAATTTTTTTGTTTTTTTTTGTTGCGGCGGTTCATTATAGGCTACTGAATAGAATATTTTAAAAAAATTCGTTGATTTTAGCCATGTTTGTCGACTTTAAAATTTTTGCCAGTTTTGACGCTACAAATAACTTGAAACTATCCGAATAGTACGGCCTCTTCATCCTATTCACTTTTTATCGATTTTTGAAACCTTAATTTTTTTGAGTTTTCGTAACGGTTTCGTAGCACTTCGTAGCACCTTCGTAGCACCTTCGTAGCACTTTTTTTCAAATGAATTTTTTTGTTATTTTATTTTGTTGCGGCGGTTCATAATAGGCTACTGAATAGAATATTTT